>JAHKKF010514979.1:0-23921 GCA_019740295.1 Labeo calbasu
AGAAAACAGATATTTGAAAATACAACAGTACAGTTGTATTATATTGTTAGCATTTATTTATTTATTTATTTTTATAAATGCTGATCAATGACATTTATATCTATCAAAGAATCCTAAAAAAATGTTTTATGGTTTCCACAAAAATATCAAAAACTTTTCAGCATTAATATTATTAATAACATTAATAAGTGAACACCAGTAATTTATTCATCCCAGGAATAAATTAAATTTTAATTTAAAATAGAAGACAGTTATTTAAAAATGTAGTAAAAATAATAATAATAATACAGTTGTAATAAATAGTTATACAAACAAACAAATACACACACACATACATCCATATATATAATAAACTATTACTCAATAATTCACAGAAGCATGTGTGGCAGGAAAGGAAGTGCGGGTGTTTATTTGTCTCCTTGCAGTGTAGTGTGTGTCCTAATCCTGGTGTGAACATGTGAGTGAAGCATGCATACATATGCATACTAATGCATTAAGAAATTAATAAGAGAGAGTGTCTCCTCTGATCTACTGTCTGACATGCCGACGGCCATCTTGCCACGCTAAACACACACTGTCTTCTCCCTCTCTCGGTCCCTGCTTCCCTCGCTTTCAGAAAACAAATTCGCATAAACGTTGTGGCCAATGGGAACGATTGCTGAAATCAATGTCTAATCAGATTTCAGCGGTGGGCCGACAGCTTGTCGCTCCATATTTTGATGTCAGTCAAGGGGAGGGAGGCCGTGGCAGGGAGGGGGGGAGCTGGAAGGATGCTGAGTGGAAGTGACGGTGCAGGCCTTTCCTCCACCCTGCTCGCCTGAGCGCTCCCGACTCAATCGCCCGGCTATCATTGGAGACTAGCTTTAGCTGGATATCTTCCCTCCAAAACAGTTCAATCTCCCACCTAAGTCTACTCCTCACTCTCCATATCACCACTACAAATGGTTAGGGCATGCCATCGGCCCCAACTGATAAAAATACCAAATTAGTTTTGGTGACTATTTAAAAACATTTAGTCTTAAAAGCAATGCATTCAGTCAAACACTGCAGTATTTAATTTATAATTTTTAGTAGAAGTTTGTCAAATTAGGCAGATGCCAACCTGAAGAAATGCCCTCATTCTCAAGAACCACAAACAAAACTATACAAGGTAAAAGAAAATGTCAGACTGCATTAAATACAGCTAAACTTGTAAAAAGGCTAAATATGGTGAATCAATGGCTTAATAAGAAGTAAAATATAATAAATTATAAAAAAAATATGGTGAATCATTGCTTAACATAATAATAATAATAATAATAATAATAATAATAATAAAAGTCAATTATTGGAATAAATAAATACATTTAAAAGATGAATAATAATAGTAATAATAATTATAATAATGGTTAATCATTGGTTCTATAAATAAATAACAAAATTATACATTATACAAGTAATAATTATACAAATAGTAAACATGGTGAATCACTGTTTACATAATGATAATAATAACAATAATAATAAAAACATGTTAAATCATTGTCTTAAATAGGTAAATACTACTACTAATAAAAAAAAAAAGGTGAATCATTGGCTTCATAAATAAATAAAATTATACAAATAATTTTACAGATAATGAAAAATGGTGAATCACTAATTTGATAATAATAATAGTAATAATAATAATAAAAACATGGTAAATCATTGTCATAATTCGGTAAAAAATAATAATAATGAAAATGGTAAATCACAGGCTTCATAAATAGATAAAATTATACATTATACCAGTAATTATACAAATAGTAAACATGGTGAATCACTTTTTTAATAATAATAATAATAATAATAATAATAATGAAGATGGTAAATTATTGGCTTAAATAAGTAAATAATAATAATAAACATGGTGAATCATTGGCTTCATAAATAAATAACAAAAATATACAAATAACTATACAAATAGTAAACATGGCGAATCACTGTTACTTGTTAATAATTAACATGGTAAATTATTGGCTTAAGTAAATAATAATAATTTTTATAATTTTATATAACTACAAAATATGCTTAATTAAAAATAACTTTAATTTAATAACATTTTAGTTATCTTTTTTGTACAATATACATTTGATGGAATTGTCACTTTATGTGAAATCTGGATCTTGAAGCAAAACTAGCTGATAACTCCTGCCGTATGCTGATTTGCTAATGAGGTGTTTGGTTATCAAAACAATCTGTCTGTGTTTCTGTATAAAAATCATGTGGAGATGTTTGCGTTTGTGCCTGTGCATGTGTGTGTGTGTGTGTGTGTGTACGGGGACTGTTCAGTGGCGGAATTAGGATTTTGCTGATTTAGAGTTCCTGGAACAGGTCAATAAATAGATTGTGCTAGTCTCCTCCAGCCACAATGTCTGGACTGATGCTGAAATGCGAGCGTTATGAGGAAGTCTGCTGTACCCTGATGACATGGATCACTCGCATTCAGCCTGACACACACGCACACAAACAGACACACACACACTTGTTGTAATGATAGAGTGAGTTCTGACTTGAGCAGTGGACCAGAGTGAGAGAGTGTGAAAGTGTGGCGTTTGAGCCTGCGAGAGGCTGACACTTCATCTGCACAGCTACAGGCCACAGAGGCCTCCACACACACACACGCACTGACACACACAGCCGCCTCAGCATTAGCCACAGATACACTGCCACGTTAGGGCCCCACTGCTGTGAAAAATCGGGCATACGTTTTGACTTATGACATTTATCGTTGTGTGCTTTGCTAGAGTTAATTCATGCAAATGGAGCTCTAACAGTCATCAGAAAGTACACATATGACAGCTCTGCTCTATTAATTACCTCACTGCAAATTATTCCTCCATCTGATTGCATCTGTTTCTCAATAGAAAGTGATTTGTTTTGCTTTTGGAAAGCTCGTTTGTCTTTTTTGATAACGTACAAGGACCATTTGGACCGATAAATAAGCTGTTTCGTATCAGGAATATGTAATAATCTTTAAAACACATTTTACTGGCTCATTTAATAATATTACAAATCCAGAAAATGCTCCATTGTCTTTCCTAAACTATAAATTTATATGTTCCTATTTTATCAGCTCAGCAGCCACTGAGTCTTGTTTTTTTTTTTTTTTTTTTTTAGATTAATGTTAAGGCTAACACATCTAAGTTTTATAAACAATTCCCTGACAACCAAGGTAACAGATGTAACATCTAAACCTGTGTTTAGCTCAAGGAAGATATATGTCTGTATTTCTCTCACCCCCCTTTTCTCTCTCTCTCATCAAATAAATGAGTCTTTACTCTGATGGTTTCAGATTACGCAGTGTATGGTTGGAAAAAAAAACATCATATCAAACCTCATCAAGGAAGATAAAATTCATGCCTGCAGACGGCTGCAGGCAATCATACTTTCATATTTCATCATGTTGATAAGGATATTGCAAATTCTTTGAAGCATTGCAAAACAGGCAAACAGAGGCAAGACGTGCTAGTAAAAGCCTTTTCATCTTACCACGTTATAGGTTACTGTAATAGGAACTGTTTACACAGCCAACAAACTGACTTAATATATTTCTGAATCTCATTTTCCTCACACCACTCCCAAAGACTTGAGCCGCTTGAGCTTTTACTGAGCAAAGCATTTATTCCCGCTTTTAAAAAATTGTCATATTTTCCGCTTTATGCATATTATGGGATAGATACTCCTGTCATCCTCTGAATCATCACTCTGTTTGTCGTGGAGTTTGGATTTATGGTGGTTTCTTGCTGTCTGACTCAGGTCCTTCTGATTTATGTTGTAATAACTGTATTTGCACTTTACAGATTTTCACAACATCATTTCTTAGCAAATGCCAACCTGAAATCTTGATGTTTATGTGCCCATGACATATCATTTTGCTAAATAAAGCAAATTCTTAACAACAAATTAATGCTTTTATTCAACAAGGGCGGGGCGATAAATCGATAACGATATGAATTTCCTCAATAAACGATAACAAGAGTTCGATAAGTGTTCTATATGTTTATGCGCAAAGGCGGAACAAAAAAGCGCTAGTCAATGCGCGCCACTCGGACCGTTTATCTGCTCGGAACAAAGTTCAAATGGCGGCATGGCACGAACTTTAATCTACAAATCGCCATCATTTACAATAGATTTACCGTAGTAGCACTAACTGCACAGTGGTATTGTGTCAGAAATGTGGGTATATTTGTGTCGAATTTTATTATATTATTAATGTAGACATGTATTAAATGTACTAAATATAATTACATTTTTGTGATTAAGCTATAGCGTTTATGCATTTGTACTAAATGCATATAGACTACTTTTTTCATACAGAAACCTAGGAACCACATTGCATTTTTACCATGGTATTGAGGTGCTATATGTGGTTTTAACTGTTATTATCATGATCTATGGATGATACTCTGGAAGAGCAATGGTTAAAAATAAAATAAAATAAAAAACCTCAAACAAAATGATTAAATTTCACCATATAAAAATGAGGTTGCTACCATTTTTACAGATACTGATTTAGATAATGAACATAAATCTACATCTGCATCCTCACTCAAGCAACTATCAAATGTGTATTTCTAAGAGACAAAAAAATCAAGCCAAGAAACAAACCTGTTTCTTGATTTGAAACAATATTTCATAAAAACATGCAAAACTAGAAATTCTTTTTTTTCTATTAGGATATTAATTTTGTTAAGAAAAAAGTGTGAAGAATTCAAAAAACATGAAGTGTTTGTCATGTTCTGACCATAAAGAATATTTTAAAGCCACATTTAACCGTCTTGTTTTTACAGATTTCACACTGTAGCAAAAGAAATAAAAATTTCACATTTATCGTGATAATTATCGATATTGACTGATATGGAAAAAAATTAATAACGCTAACTTTTTGGCCATATCGCCCAGCCCTACATTAAATTGATTAAAAGTGTAAGGATGTTCTAAGAATATTGTTCTTTTGAACTTTATATTCATCAAAGAAAAATGTATGGTTTCCACAAATTTATTATTCAGCACAACCGTTATCAACATGGGACAAGATAAGAATGTTTTCTTAAAACAATAAGCCCCAAGAAGCCGTGCTTTACAGTGAATTTATAACAGCTTTCGTGTTGTGCCTAAAACCCCCTTAGCTATTATAAATTCACTGTAACCTATGGCTTCACGGGGCTTATTGCTTTTTTAATAAAAGTTATTCCATATACGTAGTAAGGTTTCACAAAATAAAACAAAGCAAATAAAGTGTAATGATATTAATAAAAACAGTATTCTTCCACCAAACAATGTAGTTCCTCAGAAACAGTTGAGGACAAAGTGGTTGCCAAGCAACACTCAGAAGTAAACAAATGTGTATGTTTGTAGAGTCATTTACGACAGCTTCTAATGTGGCTCAACCAATCAGAATCAAGGACCGGAACTATTTGTTTTATAATGAGCATCAAATCAGCATATTAGAATGACATCTGAAAGGTCACGCGACACTAAAGACTGGAAATTCAGCTAAAAAAGTAGTGTAGAAAAAAAGGCTGAGTTATAGATGATCTCTGTAATGTCAGGATGAGTGTAGTATTTTTTTTATTGCTTAATTCGGTGGCACTTCAGCCATGGCTGACTGGGACTGTACTTACATTCAAGCCATGTGGACTATACATGGGATTCCCCCCCAGGGCATCATTGTATCCTGCCGTCTGACTGATAACATGGCGCAGGGTATCCACCTGCAGAGGAGACAACAGGAAGTCAAGCTTGTCAACATTCTGCGTTGCAGAAACACATGCAGACATCAACACATTGATGTATGGTGACAACAGACAAAGGCAATGGTGTTTAAACAAAAATTTGATGGCTTTGCGGTTTACTAAATGAATCTATAATGGAATATGCAGCTGAATGAAGTTAGGGATACATATGTGGTTTAATGCAACATTTAGGACAACATATGCGTTTTCCCTCTCTATTGCTTTCTGGCAACGATTACTCTATTTCCAGGCTCGAAATACAAAAACACAGAAAGAAGGAATGAAATCACTTTGATCTGGAATTTACTACAAAACACACTCATATTCACACATGACAACAGTTGGAGGAGAATACGGTATGTAACAACGGAGCATGAGCAGATATTGAGAATCTGAGAAATGTTCAGTACACATTAACTCTTTGTCTCTCTCCTTCAAATGGTGTCTTTTAACGTGAGGATGAAATGAGCTTATGTGAACAGTAAAAAATGGGATAAAAGGGGACAGAAAAGGATATAGAGGTTTGGAGGAAAGAACAGTACCATACAACCAATACCAACCCAAGAGCTCAAGTCAGAGCCAAATGCATTCACAACATCAACTACAAAATGGGGTCTGCTCCAGGATCAATATACTAGCATAATGCTGTAAATAATGAGTCTCTAGTCAGACGGGCCTCTTATGGGCTGTGATATGGTAATTTGGTTGGGGGTCCAGACTGGTGAAGGATCCATCCATGTCCAGACTAGAGTCATCATTAATCTTCCATGACTATAATGAAACTAATTGTTGAGGGGGTGATCAAATCTGTATCACAGTCTGTATGTTGAGGGGGAGGGAGTTGAGTTTTTAATGTGGATGGTAGGCTAGCTGACAGGTCTGCTCTGGTTCACAGCCCCAGTTCCTGTGCGTAGCGCCTACCTGTGACTGCACATTGGCTCCGACTTGTGCCCCTTGGTAAGAATCCCCATTCAGATTCTGCATGCTCATGAACATGTCCCCCGAGTTTGGGAGGTTAAAAGAACCTGACGAACCTAGAAAGGAAAGATGTAAGGAGCTGAATAACGAGAGGATGAGAAAGAGAAAGAGAGGCTATCACAGACTCACACATACACGCAATGTGTACGAGGACGTACGCGCACCACACGCCACGCTAGGAAGTGATGCTCGGATAGCAAGCAACAAAAGGAGAGCAAAAGAAACAACGAAGAAATGAAAGGAGAGGGATGGGGATGATGGCTAGGTTGCATTACATTTCTAGAAGGGCACGTCGGGGTCACCAAAAATGCCAAAAAAGGAGGGAAATCACAAAAAAAGGACAAAGATGATGATGATGGAGTTGGAAGTCTACATTTTCCACAGGGGTTCACACCTATTCCTACTCTAGTGGACTAGTTGATAAAGGGAATTATATGCCAATGACAAGAAGGACAATAAGAAGCTTATGGAAAAGGCCAGTACCAGTGAACATGTTGGTTAATAGAGTGTTTTTGTTCTCTGCAGAGTCCAGCTGAAATTCTTCATCTTTCATCTGGAATCCTGGGTGCAAGAAAAAGGGGACCCCTTAAATATTGCTTACCCACAACTCCTCAGGGTCTAAGCCATGTCTTTATCACAGTCAAATCTTCTGCTTATTATGTCTGAAGAGCATCAATTTAAGGTAGACACTGTATCATTCTGCTAATCAAATATTCATTATTATTTCATACTACACATTTCGTCAAGAGTGTAACATGCTCCGAGCAAGAGATTCCCATCAATTCACAGCGGGGGTGACACTGTCACATATTTATGGATAGAAAGGGAGGACAGTGGGTGAGGATTATCTCTTTTACCCCCACCAACACCCTCCCACCCCTCGAAACTACAAACATATTCAGCATGTGCAACCCGCTCACACAGTTTCTGCTTGACTTTGCTCGTCTCGTTCAGCATGTATAGTCTCAGAGGCAGGAGAGTGAGGCTCATCCCCCAGGCTGGGACCTCTCACTGTCACAGCAGCCAACCGGCATGCCAGAGGGAGCAGAGGTTCAGAAGGGACCAAGCTGGGATAGGGGACGGCTGGTTGGTTTTTGGGGGCTCGTCCGGGATGAGTGCAAGCTTACCGGAGTTGGGTGTGGTGGGTGAGTTGGTCTGACTATTCTGGACGGCGGCAGCTGCTGCGTGCGCGGCAGTCACGGCTGTCTTAGCGGCATACAGGTTGGCCTCCTCTTGGAACTTGCCGATGTTTTTTTTGTAGCGGATCCTCTTGTTGCCGAACCAGTTGGATACCTGAGGGAGAGACGGAAAGAAAAAGAAAGAGGGGAAAAAAAGAGGAGGGGGCGTCAGACGTCAATGCAGACGAGGCACTGTGCACTGAGCAGAGTGATTGTTTCAAGATGTCATGTTTGGGTCCATCAAGTCCACAGTCCCCAGCCTCCCACAGTAATATCCGCTGGGCATGCAGACTAATTAAGCGATTATCAGACAGGGCTTGTGCGTTATTGCGGATGGAGGCGTGACATGCTCTCTGTTTGTCTCTAGACAAAACCAACACACAAGGGGCTGCTCGTCTTGTGGCAAAATTTGGATCAGTGTTGTGCTTACGGGATCAGGTAGCTAGTGCCAAACGTGAGGGTGGTTTATTTCCTTGTAAGGCTAGCAGAGATCTTGCCGAACAGTGTTTGTTCCGGTCCCTGGCCCCGTTTAATAAACGAACGCATTCTCAATAATAGTCTTAACATTTAGCACTTTCTTTTGTGTAAGGTAACTTGGATGCGTTCGGTTCCCTCGATTTCCAAGGCAAGGCTTTTATGCATCTTAATAACACTAATGTTCTTTTCTTTTGCATAAAACCACTTTTGTGCTCCTGCCTTAAGACAAATAACAGACATAATAATAACCACAACTCAGATAGTACACCTAAAAGCAGCCGCACCGCCTCAACGCAATACATTAATAATTACAATAATGCTAATTTTACTAAAAACAGCAGCCAGGAAACAATAAGATCTGGGTCACATGGGGGGTGGTAGATGTGCAAATGCTAGCACTGCATAATTGTGGAATAATAAAGAGATTAAGGGTTGTTTCTTAATAGCCCTATAAATTACGGTGGCCTGTCGCCGTGGCGATCTCTCCTGCCGTATTCCGGCTCTGGCTGGACTGGAGGACCAGAGAGCCTCAGCCCCTTAATGATGCTTTATTTAATTTCCACCTCTCTGCTTCCATTTTAATATCTCCAGCAGCCCGAGCCACACTACGCTACAGCGGCTGAATTTACATGACATCAGATCATTTCTACCCCCACCATGCCTCTGCGCTTCTAAATCTTTAATATCTAGGCAATTAAAATTAATGACCATTCGGCTGAAGCCACCACCGTTGGCAGGCTTTTGCCTTAACATCAATTGTTTGATGGGTTTACCTAGAGGTTAAACTAACAAGCAAGGTTTAATTGGAAGCAATGAAAGCACTAGCCGTCATCCTTTTTACTTAACCTGCTTATGAAGCAGTTTAAGGCCATGGAAAAGAAGCACACAGAGTCTCTAAGCTAACCTTCCTCTAAAGATTAAATACCTCAAACTTAGCTGTTCCTAACCCTAATGTTTTATATTTTAACAGAACAAAAACATGTTTATAACATATAACTCATTCAAATGATTGTTCTCTAGCTGTATGAGTCAGTGACAAATAAGGATGAAAGATAAACAGGAAATCCTTCAAAAATGTAGTACTGAATTTAATTTTTGTATTCATATTCAGTAATAGAGGGTTTCAAAACTGATCTTAAGTCTTCGTGGTCTACAGGGCCCCATTCTGTGATATAGTTTCCAGTTCTATGATTTTGTGTGACCTTACATATCTGGGTTTCATATTTATGCCACAACAGACTAGAGATTCAGTACACCTCTATGTCTGGAACCCAATACCTGGTTTGTTTGCTTTAAACCAATGGAGAGGAAAGCCTGTGTGGGTGTAGTAAATAATTCACCACTACTCCCTCCCCAAGCTTGGGTCAATACGCCGCTAGTGTCACTGAAATGGGATGGATGATCTTACGCAGGTCTCAATACCTCCCGATTTATACTGCTTCTCTTGCTGAGAGTGGAGCTTAAATGGAGACTCAGACTTCTGGCTTTATCACACACGCACACGCACACACACACACACACACACCCTGTCATGGGTGGTTGCAGTGGCCAGGGCTGCTGATATTATCAATAATGAAGCGTCGGCATTAATAGTTAACACATTAACCTGAGGCAGAGCTCTGCTACATGTATAATGAGCTGAAATATTGATAAGTGTCGCTCGTTTGAACCGCAGGAAGATCGAAGCGGAAGAACCGCACTTAATTGGGTGATGGGCACCGCACTTTGTGCCCACTCATTTGCAGGGTGCACAATATCCCCTCTAGACTCAGTACTTAAAATCATAGTGCTTATGAAAACTCTCTCTCAAAAAAAGTATCATGTGACCTTGTGTGCCTCATTTAGAAGACAGAGAATCACACATGCACAGAGATTGTGCCCAGATAATGAGGTTGATTCTGTGCACTGAGGGAAGTGGCGCCTGATAAAGGCGACTAAATTTCATCAACAATACCATTAACACCACACATCACTTCAAATCAGCGCATGTCTCAGATACACAAAAAATGGCAAAGCAGGCAGCCTCTGGGATGTGCTAGAATTTGCAAAACTGTAAAAACTCTATTTTTTTTACCCCACTGCAACCAATTCCCTGATAAATTTAAGAGCAAAATATTCCAACATACAGTACAAGTTAATTTAATAAAAGATATCCAAATTGAAAAATAAAAACGTTTCTTAACATGTACAGAACACACTGATTAAATACAACGTGGGGTAAATATCTATCACAGGCATGTCAAAATGTGTAATGACAAGACATAACACAATCAAAAGGGACACATACTTTTAGCGGTTTGACAATCGAGTGAAACTTCTCTAGGGAAGAGTGGAGGGGGTGTATATGTGTATTACAGCAAAAGTCTTGCAACAAAAAATACCAACTAATACTTGGTTTGATTACTGAGCACTCCAAATATAGTCCCGTTCGATACTTGCTTAAGTGTTGTCACTAAGTGCAGGAAAGGTAGACTTTCGGGGAACAAAGTGCTGAGTATGTCTTAACATGTTCTGAGGTATAAGTGAACACACATAAAGGGGTGACAGAATAAAGGAAAAGCAACAAAGAAAAACAAATGGCACAAAAAAAGTGGAGCAGGAGAAGTCATGACATACCTGTGCCACTGTGATGGTGGTTCCCACCCCCTGAAGGCAAAAAAGAATGGCTTTTACAGGATCTGACTCTGAACAACCCTCCATAAGCCCCTCCCCACAGAGAAAAAACATTTATTACATCACAGAGTATGCAAATAAGCTCTAAGACCAATAGGTTAACAGTACACATTTTCCTTGACCACCTCTGTGACAGTTTGACAAAAAAGAGAAAAGAAAAGAGTTTTGTCTGTGGGGAGATGGGTGTGGGTGGGTACTCTTGCCTTCAGGTGGATTCTGAATTTAGTTATTAGAGTGGGAAAACACTGTGATACTTTTAAAGTCTTCGCGATAATGAATCACACTGTGTGAATAAAATAAAGTCCCTCTTCTTTCTCTCCGACACACATACACTCACACGCACGCACACATTTACTCTAAAACACAATGACTGACACAGATCACCACAAACTGTGGCATCCATCCACAACAGGGTACACTCTGTGTCTTCAGGCCCTGCTTGAGACTCAGCTCAGTGGAAGTATCAGACTGATGTGTTAGAGCAAACAGGTATGCATGCTAGACAGTGACGAGAGGAAAGAAGAGGACAATGAGAGAGAGTGTACTGGAGAGTCTTTCTGGTGTGATCGAGCTTGGCCTTGTCCCAAATGGCACCCTCAGCCCTCGCAATCTTATACTTTGCCACACAAACTACTGGGTAACATTCGAGGATGCACAGCGGCTTCAAATGGGCTGCTTGGACATGTTTGGACACCTTATATGACAAGCTGGACACCATACAAAAGTCATGAGACCACAGGTCCACATTAAGTGCACCATTTGAGACAGGGCCTTTGTGTGACCTACCATAGCCAATTAGCCAACGTGAACCTAGATTATGGTACTACCCTGCTGGAAAAAAAGGTTGATGGTTTGTCAGGCTGGTCTGTTGACTGGTTTTAGAGCATTCTTGGGCACTTTTAAGGCTAGGAGACTTACTGGCCAACCATCTAAACCAGCTAGACCAGGGGTCTTCAACTCTGCTCCTGGTGATCCCTGTCCTGCAGAGTTTAGCTCCAGCCTTAATCAAACACCAAAAATCAACATCTTCAGAATCACTTGGGGGCAATTTGAGGCAGGTGTGTTGGAGCAGGTTGTAACTTAACTCTGAAGGACAGTGTGCCTCCAAGAGCAGGGTAGAAGATTCCCAAGTTTGACCAGCTGAAGACTAGCTTAAATAAACTAAGACCAGTTTAAATGGGACAGAGCAGGGATGGTATTGGATTTACCTAATCAAACCCTGGGCATGGGGACTTTAAGTCTTCAGACTTTGACTTGTGGTTAGTCATTCTTTCCAGACTATCCAACAAACTGGGCATGTGGTGTGGGTCTCACCTGGGATACTGTTATGCTGCACTTCTTAGCCAGCTCCTCTTTGGCCTCTTCACTGGGGTAAGGGTTACTAAGATGCGAGTAAAAATACTCGTTCAGGATCTCGGTCGCCTGCTTGCTGAAGTTCCGCCGTTTCCGTCTGCCGTCGGACAAGTGGGGGGGAAACAAGAGGAGGAAGGCAATTAGAGAAACTCAAATAAAACCATGTGTGATGGCCAAACTCATAATGAAGCTGCTGGCAGGAAATGAAGTTGGGAAGGCTATTATCAGAATACATATGTAGACACACAAATGGACGATATTACGTTATCGGTTGAGCTCTAAGCGAAGCGTGAAATGTTCAGTGTTTTGAGCGCCGAGCTTTCCCTCTCTCTTTCTCCCTCTATCGCGCTTTCTTTCACTCTGATGGGGGCGTTTAGAGGTGCTCAAGCATTCCCAGTCAGAGCTGTATCTTGGGACATTAGGGAAATCAGGCCATGGCCAGCTGAACACTGTTCCTCAAGTACTGGGGCAGGGCCTGATGGAGTTGCACTTACCGCCACTCACTGCGGCCCACCCCGCCACGGTTAAGCGCTGGCTTCTTTCTCTCGCCTTGTTTAATGCCTTTCACACGAGTGGCCGGCCAAACGATTGTGCTTCCGCTTCACTTGAGCTTTCTCCTCGAGACCTCATCCGCTCTTTTCTCATGTTCGCTGCATCATTTCTCTCCCCTCTACGCCTCTCCAGATCTCCTCTACCAACTGTTTGTGATTACAGTAATCTGGACCACCTGCTGATGACCTCCTACCCACCAAACGCAAATGACTTCATTTCCACTCTATAAAACTCTTAACTGCTTTCAGGTGCTTAGTATGATTCCGTTCAGTGAATGGCCGCTAGGCTCTTGGCAAGACCACATCTTAACCGCTAATGGTTGAATAATAATGAATGCGTTATTGTGGTCAGCTGACAACAGGTGCCATACTGTCAATGCCTGTGCCTAAACCCTGACTGTGTAGGTCAGGGGTGCCTAAACTCAGTCCTGGAGGGCTGGTGTCCCAGAGTTTAGGTCCAACCCCAATTAAACACACCTGAACCAGCTAATCAAGCTCTTATTAGGCATACTACAAACTTCCCCGCAGATGTGTTGAGGCAAGTTGGAGCTAAACTCTGCAGGACACCAGCCCTCCAGGACTGAATTTGGGCACACCTGGTGTAAGTAAATATAGGACCAAAAAGTATTCAAACACACTTAAGTCACGTAAAAACATCTGAATTCCAGTGTATAGATAAAATATCAAACAAAGTGGCATCTGCAGACAAATAAGGTTGAAGATTTCAGGACTAACTTCACTTTTCTAAGCCATTACTGTAAAACAAACGTTTAGTGGAATAATGAATCTAGTGTGTTCATGGCAAACTCAGCAAATCTGTGTGAACAACTTTGAGTGAAACCTGTTTGGAGAACATTATCGTCTTTACATGAAACATCGGATTGAGCGGATTCCTATTGATTTGACTTTGTAAATGGTAAATGAGATCACACCATTTGGGGATATTATATTTGATGGTTACCTTGAAATCATACTCTCCAGGGGTGTCCTGCAAATTTTAGCTCCAACCCTAATTAAACACACCTGAACTAGCTAATAAAGTTCGTACTAGGGATGCTATAAACTTCCAGGCAGATGTTTTGAGGCTCAACTCAAGTTGGAGCTTAACTCTGCAGGACACTGGCCCTCCAGAACTGAGTTTGGACACCCCTGATATTCTTTAAGCATTACTTTCTTGTATTTAGCAGAATATTCTTTCAAATACAACTGATACAACTCATAGGAAATACGCATACTGTAATTTCTGTGGAAAGGTCTCACACTGATACTAACCTGGCATCGAGGAAGCGGGACCTCAAGATCATGACGGCCTCACAGGTGCTCTGTTTAAGCTGCATTTGGATGGAGCTGAATTTGCGATGGATGATGCTGACCATGCGCTCGATCTCTTTGGGCGAGATGGGCCGTGTGCGAGACTGCTCCCTCAACAGATTCATGACGTGGGTAGTGAACTCGTTACATGCCTGTGGAGAAAGAAAATTTTGAGCTTTTATTCAGAGTGAGGGTGTAGGTGTAAAAACGCATTACGCAAAACTAAATTACTCTGAAGTCTTTAGGACCTGCTGCTGAGACTCAGCAGCCACACTAATAAATAATTTCTGAATATACAATTCCGGCATCACATCCTCACTTAAACTCTAAAAACATCCTAGAGATTGACCCTCTTTTTAAAATCATTATACACTCTCAGCACAGTGACAGAAATGCTCTTTGACGTTATTCCGCAGAAGAAGCACATCAGTTCAACTGCATTCGTTTGAAGCTCTCTGGAGCAGCAATCAGCAATTTTTGAAGCAAGTTCAAAGCTGCCGCTCTTGAAAGCACGGGAAAAACACCATCCATACTGTTTGTAGTGCTGCGGAGGACTTGAACGGCTTAATAGGTGAAGTCATCTATGAATGCAAATGCCGATTTGCAATTTGGCACCTGCCCAGCGCCCGTAGAATTTAAACAGCTTTTCGTTAAAGCAGTGGTTCATACATGATTAATTAGAATAACTAATTTAGGTAGTGCACACTTTAGCTCATTACTCGGAGTAAAATTCGTTAAGTATTTACATTTAGATAATTAAAAGGGGGAACACCCTTAAGAAAGATGCATTTACTCTGGGTGAAAGGGTTGTGCCACCTTTTCCACACACTCTCTTTTTAAACGCTTGCAAGTTAATCAGACTAATTTAGGCCACTGGCTGGCTAAGCCATCAGCTAAACAAGCTTCCATATCATATTAAAATGATTGTTATTTACAAATAAATGCGTTCTCCCGACCATTCTTCATTGTTTATGGTGTAAGTACAGTATGCACAGTAGGGGGCCAATGACAAACAAGAGTAAACAAGTGGAAATACCTTGTAAAAACAGAAGTTTTGCACATATTGGTTTCATATGGATTTAATACGCAAGTGTGAATAAAATAGACATGCTGCTATTAGATTTTTTCAAGGCATCTCCTTAAAACACCAAGCACTTTAACTATAGCGTATATAAAAAAGAAAAATAATGATCGAAAGGGCCTCGTTCAACTCGTCCTTGATTATGAGGAAAATAACTAAAGCGCTGAATCAAAAATTAATGTCAGCTCCATTAAAGAATCAATACATGACCTCAATGAAGCAGCAAGTCCTGCATAGCGACACTCTCAAATGCACTATGCAATCAGAGGCTGCTCTCCACACTGTAACTAAAAGCGTCTGCTCAATATTTATAAGAGGATGTCTAGACTACCGCTGTTCAGGGGTCAGGTAAGTTGAAGATGTCCTAATGCCTGAATACCACCATAAATCACATCCGCTCTCAGTCGTAATCATGATAGACAGGACTGTAAAACGCAAAATGCTTGCTCAGGTTTAGACCTCTGACACCTTCAGTTCAGATGAAGGCCTCCAGGTCTCCTTTTAAACCTGTCATGAAGCTTTAGTGAAAAACATCTATTCAGACAGAACAGCAAGCTGGGATTATTCACACTCATAGGATCAATGCAAATGTGTGGATGCGGATACAAAGTTCGTTTTAGTATTCTTGGCTCTGTACCCATACAATCTGGTTGGGCTTCGTAACATAACTACATATGCAATACCAGTGCTCACAAGGCTGGAAAAGAATTTGGTTGTACGTAAATGAAATGCTACATAATTTTGCCATTAAAATCAACCCGAGTGTTATTCTCAGAATCAATACAAACACAAATGTAAAGGTGAATATATGGTTTAGTAGACGCAAGAAAGAAAAGGTCATAATTTACTATACAAAAACTGCAGTGATGCTATCGGTTATCATATGGTCTTGATTAATTTGACTTTTTCTGAGCAAAAAATAATGACCATCACACATTTTTACTATGATTTACATAAGATACCCACTGAAATGTCATTCAGTGTAACTATAGTTTGTATACCAAAAAATTATCTCAGGCCTAGTTAGACCAAGAACCATTAGATAACTAATTGTACATTTTGTATATTTATGATTTTTTTACAACTCCTCTTAAAACAATTTTTACATTAATAAATAAAAGTGTTGAATGAAGATGGAATATTATTTCATCTATATTTTGACATTTTATTTCAACAAAAATGATCTGAGAGATTAAACTTACTTACATTTACTTGCATTTAATATCACGTTTGTAAATTAAATTGGATGCATAAACCAAAATGGGAAAAACATTACTTACGCTACAAGAATAAAAACCTATTTTGTATTTTTAAAATAATAAATATAAAACCCATCAGTTTAGCATTTTTAAGAATGTTAAAATGATTCCAAAATAATAACTCAAGGTAGTTACCATTTAAACAATATATTTTATTCAAATAATTACATATTTTATTTATGAACTGATGTTCAGTTGTTGTTGTTTTTAAATAATAAACTTATTTTCGTATCATCAGTCATCAGAGCTCTGTAAACACTGGTCACAGACGTAGAGATGAAATTAATTTCAACAAGCTGATTGCTCACTAAAAACCCCACACAGATCATGTTTTCAGGCCATTTGAAGTTTGATTTTGACTTGACAACGTGGTGATTTATAAGTGTGCGAGTTGTATTGTTCATTCAGAGTGATATCGTGAATGCAGAACATGCATGTACACAAGACGCGGGATTTATCACATGAACCAGCCGATCATAACCAGTCATATCCAATCATATCGCGATGGAGTTCAATTACCCCCCACCAAACTCACTGCATGCTTTGGAGCACTTTACAAAAGTAACAAAAAAAAAACCTTCAATTATTTAATGTATTACTATTTTTTTGCGCAAATTATATTATCTTCATTACATTTTCTATTCATTTTTTTCTAAAGTTTGAATAAGGCATGTTTGGCCTAAATGGAGAAGAAATCTTAGATGAATTTCAGTACAACAACTTTTGTTGCAAGCTGCCAAGGCCTTCCTGTACTGCAGTGTATACTGTCATTCACCTGCTCGTATTTCTCCAGCTCGGTATGGTAGATCTGTCTGATCTGGGAGAGTTTGGCCCTGTAGTCAGAGTGCTCGATGGAGTTGTCAGTGGGACTGCCGGCTGCTGCTGCCGCCGCTGCCGCCGCCGCTGATCCTCCGCCCTTCTCCGGTCCTGACACGCCCTCTGCCAGAAGCATGTTGTCAAGACGCATCAACTGTGGATCGGGCGGGTCCTCCTCCTGAGCCCCGCGGATACTTAGACCTGAAAAACAACAAGAAGCGATCGGTCAGTGACATGACGAGGCTTTATATATTCTCAAACAGTTTGGAATCAATTTAACATACCAGATGTAGTGAAGTGAACTCTTTTTAAGTCAGTTAAAGTCACAAAAAAAGTTGACCCCACTGAAATTTGATACTGTATTGTGTCTAAACTAGACATAATGCAACAAGTTTCCAGCCACAAGTTTTGAGAAAAAAAAAAACAAGACGTACAACGCCTCGCTTGGGCCCGTCTGCTGCCCTCATGAGCCGCGAACAATGAAAGAGTGATTTAATTATTGACGAATGATTGAATTTCATATAGGCGTTAATCATAGGCGCACTATCACACGCAATCAAGCCTCTGTCTGGCAGCAAATACCACTATCTGTCACAACAGGCGAAAATAACTCCAGATTGTATTAGAGTAAAAATACGTCGTCCACTCCGGCCCATCGCTATGCTTGAGTTAAAGTGAGACGGATCAGGGCGCTGGGGGTATTGAGAGAGTGCTGAAAAGGCCCGTAGGTACGAATTTGTTTTTCCTCTGTTTTGCAGTGCTGCCTTCTCGAATTTTCACAGCACACTGCACACACGGTGTGTGTACTCACAGCCATACATGACAGGGACACTCACCGACTGACACACACTCAACAGCGTGATGGCACCTCTCCACGCTGAGGCGATGCTAAACAGAAAGGCGCACGAGTACACGTGTCTGAACGCGCTCGCCTGCTGTTCCGAAATCACGAGTACGGCGTAATAATGAGCAGAAAGTGTTCTCACAAGTGCCGTTATGTTTTGTTGTTAACAAACTGTTTTATTATACAACCCGGTTCTGCTCTCTGCAGAGGCAAGGCTGCTTGAAATGTATGTAAATTTGCATAGCAATCGATATGAGGGTGAAAGATAGCTCATTGTGTTTGCCTGATATTCATAATGAACCTTGGAGCAGTAAAGAGCCATTAAGATTGATTACAAACTTCCTCATCATGCTTGCCTCTCTCTCTTTCTCTCTCTCCGTGTTTGCATAATGAATTCCATTCATATAGGAGAATAATGAAGCAGAAAAAGTTCTTTTTGTGAAAGATTTTAATCAAACGTTTTAATCTTAACGTGTATTTGTAACGGCGCCTCTCTAAGAACTTTGTTATTTGGGACACATCCCGATATCTGGTTGTCGTTAACCGTACGAAACAGCATTCTTGGTATCTAGAGCTGTCTGGATCGCAGTTCCTTTGTACAAAATGATGGGAAAGCAAGTCCACTGGATGCACACTGCAGAGTAAATCCAAATTAATTCTCATTCAACGCAGCCAGACATAAAAAAAAAACAACAACAAAACAAAACACAGCCTTAAAACCGGAATCAAAACAAGCTGAAATTAACATACTATTATTCAGTTAACACAGGGGGCGAGAAATCATCATAAATGCACAAAGAAATGTCTAGGACTAAGACGAGTGTGTATATGCTGCGGTTGGTCTGGGTATTTTGGACGGTTTAACTAGTGGGTGATTTGGGGGTTCTGAGAGTTTCTGAGAGCTTCATTACAGGCTTCATTAAGATACTGTGAGATGCTGAATCCTAAATGAGGAGATTACTGACTTTATTATTGCACTGTGGAAGCCTGGCAAGCAGCTAAGCCTCTCTGTGTGTTTGACAGAGACACAAAGACACACATACATTTGAGTTGATATTTTTATTTTATTTAACAATGCGTACAGAAATACACACTACCGTTCCAAAATTTGGGGTCGGAAAGTCTTCTGTTATCACCAAGGCTACAGTAAAAACAGGAATACGGTGAAATTTTATTACAATTTCAAATAACTTGTGTTTGCATACATATTATTGAAAGTGTCATTTATTCTTGTGATGCAAAGCTGAATTTTCATCAGTCATTACTCCAGTCTTTAGTGTCAAATGATCCTTCAGAAATCATTCTAATATGCTGACTTGATGTTCAAGAAACATTTTCTGTTATTATTAACGTTGAAAACAATCGTGCTGTTTAATAATTTTTGTGGATACATTCTTTAAGGATTCTTTGATGAATAAATGAAAAAAACAAATAAATACAAATCTTGTTTTTTCTGAACAGTTAAACTGAGCACTGTTCTTCAGAAAAATCCTCCAGGTCTTGCAGATTCTTCCATTTTTCAGCATCTTTTGCATATTTGAACCCTTTCCAACAATCTTTTCACGCTGAGGACAAGTGAGGGACTCAAACACAACTATTAAAAAAGGTTCAAACATGCACTGATGCTCCAGAAGGAAACATACTGGGGGGTGAAAACTTTTGAAACAAGACGAAGATGTCAAAATTTTTCTTATTTTGTTGAAGTATCATTTTTTTCCATTTAGTACTGCCCTTCGGAAGCAACAGGAGATACTTGCATGTTTCCCGGAAGACAAATTAAGTACAATTTACCTCTTTAAATTCTAAAAGTTTTCACCCCCTGGCTCTTAATGCATCATACAGTCACTGCTGGAAAGGGTTCAAATATGCAAAAGATGCTAAAAAAAAAAAAAAAACAGAAGAATCTGTAGGACCTGGAGGATTTTTCTGAAGAGCAGTGCTCAGTTTAACTGTTCAGATCAAACAGGGGACTCATGAACAACCATCACAAAACAAAAAAACAATCATAGATCATACAGGTAACCACACACAGTATTAAGACCCAAGGGTTCCAAAACTTTTGAAAGGGGTTATTTTAATAATGTCACCTATTTTTTGGTCTTGTGGACTATATATGTTAACATCTTTTATGTAAAATATCTTACTCAGGACATTACTAAATAAAAAATAACATGCATTTTGTATGATCTCTCATATTCACATTTTCACAGATTCTGCAAGGAATTCCCAAACTTTTACATGAAACAGATATATAAATATATGCACAGCAGAAAAACAAATAAATAAATAAGTACATTCCTGCATGTAGTAGCCGGCATTTCCAGGGCACTGCTTGATTTTTATGTCAACTACCTAGTTTATTTACTATATGTGGTTCAAATCAATCCCACAAACAAAATACAAGTTTGAACACATATGCACACTAACATTATTGACAAAGTTCATACATTTGCAACGCTACGCTTGCTTCCAATTCTAGTGCACATTACAACATAAACAAATATTTACACATTCATTTTATGGTTTTGCAAACAGACTTCAAGACGTGCTTTCATAAAACACAACCACAAAAAAAAGAGGCTACAATCCATCAACGCCTGCGGCGAGCAAACCCACAGTACAAACAAACCCCGCCGAACACGGACACTCTAGCTAACCCACTTTTGTAAATAAACAAAGACAAGACGCTGTCAACATGAAGAGACCATTTACTCGGCTAACACAACAAATTTAAAGAGCGGCACCTTCAGCCCAGACTGGCGACGGTGGCCGTTGCCTGGCCCGTGCCGTATTGATCAGGTGTTAGCGCATGTATGTGCTGTTGATATTAGGCCATGGGGTGTAATGGTGTGAGAGGCCGAGGATGAATGAGGTCATTTGTGTGAGACGCTCAGCTGGCCGCGCTGGACAATGCAGTGTCAGCGCGCAGAGCCAAGGCCACACCAGGGACAATATGACCCTGCTCCACTGACTCCAAGAGCGGTCACACAACTACACATACACACAACCAACCAATCACCAAGACATCAAGTTGATCCAGTGTTATTTTAGGACTCTGGGATACTATAGTAGTTTTTATCTCTATGCTGAATTAGTTTTAGAAATTTTGTAGTATTTTGTGTGTTTTTGTCAATAATAATAATAATAATAAATAATATGTCTTTTTTATTAATTATAGTTTTACTTATTTAGTTATTTCAGTACATACTAAGATATTTTTATTATCATTTATTATAATCTTTAATGTTTTCATGTAATATTTAAATTTTCATCTTTTTAGATGATTTTTTTTGTTTTATTGATTTAGTTCTTTTTTTGACATTTTATTTTATTTTTTTAAATTCTATAGTTTATATTCATTGTATTGATACTATACAGTTTTTATTAATATTTTGAATTTGTTTTAATTCTCTGTTTTTATTTTTTTGAATGTCTTGTCATTTTATGTTTTTTTAAATGTCTATATTATTTATTTATTTCAATTCTAGTTTTAGTAGTACATAAACATCTATTTTTTTATTTTTTTATTCAAATTGTAGTTTTAGTAGTACATCAAGTAAAAATATATGAAAATGAGAAATGTTGCAAATAACTTATTTATATTTTATTTTAGTTAAGGTTTATTTATTATTATTATTGTTGTTGTTGTTGTTGTTGTCTATATAGTTTTTATTAATGTTTATAGTTTTATTTATTTCAGTACATTGAATTGATACCAAAACAGTTTTTTTTTATTTCATAATTATTTTGAATAAGTTTTTTATTTTCATGTTTTCATATTTCCATTCTTTTATATTCATTTTAGTTTTAGCATTGTTGTTCTTTTTTTATTAGTTTTTTTTTTATTTTTATAGTTTATATTCATCTAATTTAAGTTGAAATGATTTTAGTACATCAAGATGACACTATATAGTTTTTTTAAATGTCTGCATTATTCATTCATTCATTCCAATTGTAGTTTTAGAAGTATATCAAGTAAAAATAAATTAAAATGAGAAATTTTGCAAATATTTTTTTTTAAATAAATATTTTTAATAATAATTTTTTCAATAATTTTATTTCATGTAACACTTTTTATTAAATAGTTTTAGTTAACTATAATATTCCTGATTTGATGTGTACATTTCATTTCGTGTGGATTAGCCAAAATGTTTCCTGTCGGATGTTAGAATGACATTCAGCAGATGTTGTCTGCGGTTTTAGATGTTTATCAGAGGTTTGTACACAACTATGGCTTGAAAAAAAAAAAAAGAGTGATACTTTCCAGATGATGCGATGATTTGCGTGCTCACTGGGTAGCATATGCAAGTATGAGTATGTTTGGGTTTGCGTTTGATTTGTGTTACATTAGAGGAGGTAAAGGCTTAGTTTTTGAGGTTGGTTTATTTCTTCACGTTTCTGTCAGGTATATTAAATACACCACAACTGACACATTTCCACACCAGCCTCAGTTGTCACTACCATTCCGCTCAGTCGCTCCTGAAGGGCCAGAACAGGAAACGCAGCTGAGGGAATTTACAGAGCTTTTCACTTAAACAGACATAAATCAGCACTTTCATTCAAACCAAATAATCTGAGGCCATAAAGAGCTGCTTGTCTCGCACTGTATATTACCGCCAAGTTCCTGCGAGCAATAACACGGCCGTTCGCAGGCAAAGCAAAACAGAGAGGGACGTGCGGATGTGACATGTAATGCAGTTAGAAGGTCCTGTCGCCCACACTGGCCCTGACACTTTTATCATACGTGTCCATTTCTATTTGGGAAATGGCGGGGATAAAAATGATTACTCGGCTGTGCGGAGAGCGCGCCGGGCCCCTCCAGGCTGCAGACCGGGTGTATTGGTGCCACGGCAGCCCAGGAGAGCCATCCATAATGGGCACGTTTGTAGACACGGACCCCCTCCTCGTCTCCCCCTCCTTTCTTCCACCTCCACCTGCTGCAAGAGCTTCAAGCAAACAGTGCTGTGCTTTATGGGGCCACTTTCTTTTAACAACAGAAATAAGAGTCAAGTCATTTCCTGTCGAACCTATACCCCGTTCGCTTCCAAAAGTCATTTTGGGTTCTCCGGTCTTCTCTCTTTCAGCTGTTGTATGTACCTTTCCCATTATGTATCCGTCCAAATCTATTAATTTATTACAAAAATACAATAAAAATGCAATTTCTGAGATGATTCATGTTTCTAATTTTAAAATTAAAATTCCTTTTCATTTCTTTTGTCTTTGTGATACAAATGTCCTTATATTATAATGAAAAAATTATTTAAAATGAAATTCCTAAAAGATAAACCATTTGGAAATGACTGCAAGATCTTCAATAAGTCAATAAGAGTCTTAAAATATCATGTGTTACTAAATAATATTTATAAATAAACTATAAAAAAAATATTTTAAAAACCTAAAAATAAGTCATAATTAAGTGTTTGCAAACTTTAAAAAAAAAAGTTTTTACTTGTTATACCACATTCTGTTTTCAAATTTAAACTTAAACGCTTATAAGAATATGAAAATGAGTATAAAAATATTATATATAACCAATTTCAAAATAAACAATTCTTTTTAGTATTTAATAGCTAAATATTTACTTTTAATGAAAGAATATATATATATATATATATATATATATATATATATATATATATATATA
>JAHKKF010514979.1:28900-69227 GCA_019740295.1 Labeo calbasu
ACATTTACAATTATTTATCTTACTAGCTCAATAGTGTGTTTGACAAACATGGTTTAGTTACAGAGTTTGGTGAAATGTTAAAATGCACTACCAGGTTGGTGAATTATCAGTGTTTAGGATTGGACAACACCATGGCAGTGAATGCAGAAGGAAAGAGAAATGATGGAGCAGTACAACTTTGACTGGGAGGAAGATGATGTTGATGATACACGGTATCTCTTCCCTCCACACCGAATGATAAGCTAATCAGGACTGTCGACAGCGATGCGTGACAATACACACACACACACACACACACACATCTCAGAGCTGGGATAGGGCATTCAAGTTTAAACATCTGAATTTTAAAAGGCAATAGAGAAGGAGAGATAGAAAGAGGGAGAAAGAGAGAGTGAGAGACGTGACTAAAAGTGGCAGCAGTCAAGAGTAGAGGATTTCCTGTCAGTTCAGGTAGCCTGGATGTCCCTAGATGATGATGTGTTTCCTCTCCCCAGGAGAGAGGTTTGTGACAGGGTGAGGGAGAGGAGGAGGGGAGAGAAGACAGGGGTGGGAAAAGATAACCCAAACAAACATCTTGTAGACATTTTGCCAAGCACACCAAAATTAATCACTGTCCCGTTGAGGAGCTGACATTTGTCTGTAGTGACACGCAGCGTGAGAGTCCAGAGGGAGAGGACGGAGAAAGCGCGGCAGAGACGGAGAGAAAGAGTGAGAGCGTCTAAACAAGAGGGCCTCTGTCACTGCCTCTTTGTGTGTGTGTGTATGTGTATGTGCCCTCCTGGACACGGAGTCGGCCTGGGGCCAAGAACCACAGTGGTCAGCGAGCAGGCCTGCTTGTGTGTCTATGTGGAGGCCAGCCAAACCAGAGCGCAAGGCCACAGTGACACAGATCGACGCTCTCTCTCTCACACACAGTGACCTGACGGGACCTATTCAGCATGGGCTCCTGTGCTGGATCTCACGGGGTCACTGGCTCTGGCCAGGCTGAGCTTTATTCAATCATTTGTTTAGCCTGTATGTATAATTAGTCACTAGTCAAGATGCTGAAGCTAGCATTTTTCGGTACACACAGTGATAGCCGCAGTCCTAGTTGGCCATGTAATGAAGAGTCGGCCTTAATTCATATATAAGAAAAAGACAATTTTTAGATATTAATCTCTAATGATATTATTTTTAACCGGTTCTGTTTAGTGATTCAGTCAAATCGATAACCCATGTTACCTAATGGGAATCTATATAACCTAATCAAAAACAGTGATACATTGATCTTTATTGATTAGTGATGAATAGTTCACAAAAAAAAAATAATTTTTAATGATTTAGTTAAAATGATTTGCTATTTTCTAACCTAATGGTAATCTATAAGTCACCCTGGACCACAAAACCAGTCGTAAATAGCATGGGTATATTTGTAGCAACAGCCAAAAATACACTGTATGGGTCAAAATTATCGATTTTTCTTTAATGCAAAAATCATTAGGATATTAAGTAAAGATATCAAACCGTAAATATATCAAAGCTTAATTTTTGATTAGTAATATGCATTGCTAAGAATTTGGACAACTTTAAAGGCAATTTTATTTTTTTGCACCCTCAGATTCCAGATTTTCAAATAGTTGTATCTCGCCCAAATATTGTCCCATCCTAACAAACCATACATTAATGGAAAGCTTATTTATTCAGCTTATAACAACCTGACTGTTATTACTGGTTTTGTTGTCCAGGGTCACATATAATCAGTTGAAAAAAGTGTTTAATACAAGTAGTGATATGACTAATGGTCATAAGATTGCTGTTTTTTCTCTTAAATGATTCAGTCTAAATGATTCTAACTTAATAAAAATCTATATAACCTAATTGAAAACATAGCGATAAACATTTTGATAATGAATCTTTACTGATGATTGGAAATATCTAGCTTACAAATCAACTGTAATTTCAACTGGTTCTTTGTACAGATTCAGAAAATCTGATTCAACAGATTTTCAGAACACTCTATTATCTATAAAACAATGGAAAACAAATTAGTTAAAGAGAAATATTGATAAGAGTTTCTGCTACAATTAGTGATGTCTGATTTGCAAATTGCTGCTTTGATTCCCAAAATGTTGTATAATCTAACCAAATGGAATTTATAACGTTTATAAAGTGCAAATAAATCATAGGCTAAAATTTAACTTTTTGTATTGTAATTTATATACAAAAAGGAATGATATACATTTGAATAAAAACTCCTTCTGAGTAATGATTCATAATAAAATATATTAGTATTTGAACTGCTCTAAATGAGACATTTTATTAAAATGAATCAAACTTTCCCAACTTCCCAAAACAGTGGTCTTTTCATTCATTCAAATATAAAATATCTTCATGTTTCCAGAAGTCCATGAAATATGTATATGTGCTTTGAGCACTGTTATTTTCAATATTGTACATTTCCAATTCAACTCTCTCAATTTCTAGCCTGCTTTGGGTTGTCATATTTCATGTTAATATCTGCTTAGGTTATTTGTTCTTGTCTTATTAAGCTCCTGGCCTTCATTTGTGGCCAAGGTAGTGTGCCTCTTAATGTACACCCCCAGCAAATAATGCAAATGTGTCATTGAAAGGCACTTATGAAATACCCACAGGCAACTAATCTATGCAAGCCGCCTCGTCCTTCTCCAGCACTGCCTAATTAGGCAACGGAGAAGTATGTAAAACCAGGTCACACACACACACAGACACATAGGAAAACAGGACACACAAATGGCAGGTTCTGGTGTATTAGTGTCATTATACACACACGCATGAGCACGACTGCATGCAAGGCAAGAATAAAAAGCTTTGGGCAGACGTGAATATTGCTGTAATATGCAGGCGCACTAATCCCAGAATCCTCTCTGCCGGGTTCCTTCATTTCTCTCGCTGCGATATGTGAGCGCGCCGGAGTGTTCCTGCATGTCAGATGCCCACATGTGCATGTCTCTTTTTTTTAAATGTGCGTGTATGTGCAAGGGCGTGTTGATAAACAACAAAAGCAGCGTTAGAAACATACAGCTGGGCCGTGATCCAGTGCCAAAGAAATGACTTTTTGCAATGGTGTCCTCTGTGCCAGACTTGACAGTCCATCATTTAAATTTGGCTGCAGTGAATCCACAGCAAAGACTCTGCCGCCTGGAGCGGGGAGAGAGAGAGAGAGAGAGAGAGAGAGCAAGAGAGACAGAGAAGGAGAGAAAGAGCTCCCTCTGAAGGGTCTCTTCTTTCTTTCCGAGAAAGAACTACACTCCAAATTACAGATTAGCATTGCCTTGTTTTCTGCATCCTGAGGCAGGAAACCTGCGGAGCTCCAATCACAGAGGATACACATTCACCACAGAACTCGCACGCAATTATTTCAGCAATAACACTCTTCAAAATCCATTACATAGCGGACAAGCACACAAATCAGGTGTGAAGGAACAAGGAAGACGGCCTAAAGTTCCCTAAAATTCCCGTAAAATCTCTTGCTGATGCCTACAGTGGTTCATTCACCCGCACCAGCCTATTACTGGGCATAAAGGTGTAAAAGCTCTTACAGTTTAGGAAACAAGTAAAAGAGTGTAAACCTTTATTTACCCGACCTTAAAGGGACAGTTCACCCTAAATGAATTCTGTCATCATTTACTTACAAAAACAGACGTATTGAGCACATACGAGAGATAGTTTTGCTATATTGTGCATATAGAAGAGTTTAAATATAGCAGTAGAAAGTGCTTGAAGTTAAAAGTTTTATTAGATGCAATTACCTTTGAAAAAGAACTAAATGTGGTACTCACGTCATGTTAACTGACACACGATTGAAAGGCGCCTCATGCGATACCGAATTTAGTTTTCTTTCGCAGCTTTTTGCGCTTGAACAGTCAAATACACACCATGTTTTGTGTCATCAGTGTTAAACAACAAAAGAAAGCAAGAAAACCACTCAATTGGCTGAATTACCTTTGTACTGTATATAATTTATACTATATGTAGTGTTTTATTTTTACATCTGGTTACTCACTTTCTGTATTATTTCTTACTTAAATGCTACCTTTACTTCTCATTTCATTTGTTTATTTCTTATATGTGACCCTGGACCACAAAACCAGTCTTAAGTAGCACGGGTATATTTGTAGCAATAGCCACCAATACATTGTATGGGTTTAAAATGATAGATTTTTCTTTTATGTCAAAAATCATTAGGATATTAAGTAAAGATCATGTTATGTTACATGAAGATACTTTGTAAATTTCCTACTGTAAATATATCAAAGCTTCATTTTTAATTAGTATGTGTATATTCATTTTTATGTGTATGTGCAATGCTAAGAACTTCATTTGGACAACTTTAAAGGCGATTTTTTTTTTGCACCCTCAGATTTCAGATATCTTGACCAAATATTGTCCTATCCTAACAAACATACATCAACTGAAAGCTTATTTATTTAGCTTTCAGTTCAAATATAAATCTCAATTTAAAAAAAATAGACCCTTATCAAGATACACAAGATTTTTTTCTCAAATACATTGCATTAGTTGCTGTATTGTTTTCCTTAATTGGCACATATGGATGAACTCTGTGAATGTAGAAATATTTTTAAGAAATGTATTTGTTCACACATCTCCTAATGAGGGTTTAGGGTCTGAACTGTGGCCTCTGGCCTTTAGCTTTTAGATCATATGTTAATATTGCAATCGCAAATATTCACAACATCACACCTTTCCATTCCAAACCGCACTCCAAAAGCGAGAGCTCAGCTTATCGTTAAACGCTGACGAGAAAGAGAGGTGGAGAGGGAGATAAAGAGAGAGAGAAAGGTCTTGCTTAGCTAATTACAGTAATTAACAGTTACAGATTTAATTGGAGGGGAAGACATTAGTGGGGATAACGTTTTGTCGGTTGTGGTCGGGGTGGACCAGTGTCTTGCCAACGTGCCTTTGTCTCGGGGCGAGGAACAGCACTCGTTGACACGACATGCGTCAGGTTGAGATGCCGGGGCTCGTCAAGCACGCGCAACCGCCGGCGCTAACGAGCTAGAGGGTTAATGAGAGCATGCGAGCTCTCCACAACAACAGCACCATTAGCCTAGCTTGCCAGCAAACAATTCAATCTCAGCGCCTCCTTTCTTCTCAGGACTTGACGCTTTTAGCCACCTCAGTTCAATGGTTTCAGGCTGAGGATGAAGCTTTGAGAGCATTTTGTGGGCTGAGGCTGTTATTATTATCCTTTTTTTCAATTTCACGAAACAGATGAGGGGAAACATGCACTTCATCTCCATTTTCTAGCCGACTGCAGTGGCGACTGACCTTTTCAGATTGGATTGCCTTATGTTTCTGTTCCACATGTATATCATTTCCACAAAAGATCAGCCAGCCAGTGCAGTTTCAGGTCAAACACAAGGCATTACATGCGCAAAAAGCCCACCCCGCTCGCTTGCATTTTCCCTACCCCCCGTCCTCTTTCGCTCTCTCAGCTTAAAGAAGCTGGCACTTATACCGTAAAGTGCTCGCTCGATTCACAGGATCGTCTTTCAAAATGTGTTTGTGAAATCCCACACCCCTTTGAAATGCGAGGGGATTTATTGGAACATGGTCCATTGAGAGATTCCGAGACATTCTCCCTCCTTTTTTTCCAGCCCTCTAAAGCCCTTTATCTCCTTGCCTCCGCTCACCCGCTCTCGCTCCCTCTCTCTGCGATTGTTGTTCACCAGTCTGTGTTGGGCAATTACAGCACAGACTGAAAAATGAGGATCCTCCGCTGCTGTGTCCGTCTTTTTAATAAGCTTTGGTAAAGATGACGTGTTTGAATGAGTTCGATATCCTCGCAGTGGGGCAGTGGAAAGGCTGATTTTAAAATATGAGTAAACAGTGTTTAGGATTTGGGAGAGAAGGGCGAGGAGGGGTTGTCGCCGTCTCGCTCGCTCTCGTTGTTCCCTTTCGTTTCTCGTGCGCTCTGTGTGTTTGTGCATATAAACTCGAGGGCTTTGCGCGAGAGAGACTTTCACAGATGACTTCTGCCTGCTTTTTTTTTTTGGAGCTTCGCAGCAGTTCGCAGATTTGAATATAAATGTGTATTGCAGGGGGGTTTTATTAATAAGATAGAAATGTCTTGGTAATGGATTTTGGTTTCATGGAAACGAACACTGAGGCCCGAAAGTTTGCACGAAGTAAGGTGTGTATTTGAGGATAATTTTAACTGCTATAGTAGAAAAGATGAGGTACTTGAATACATTTACCCTGGTAACCACAGTTTCCAAATAAAATACCATACAATTAATACAGTTACTGTTAGTACTTTAAAATCGTAAGACATTAATGTTGAAACAACTTTGCGTAAACCAAACTGTGTAAAAGTCTCAATAAAGTAAAATAATAAAATAAAATGAAGTAAATGTAAAATTGTGGCTTTATACAGTACCTCAGTATAACTGTCCCATAATTGAAGATTTATTTGTCATGACTGCAACATTTTTTTTAAATAACTTAAGAGTGTGACCCTGGACCACAAAACCAGTCATAAGTAGCATGGGTATATTTGCAGCAATAGCCAAAAATACATTATATCGGTCAAAATATACATTTTTATTTAATGCCAAAAATCATTAGGATATTAAGTAAAGACCATGTTCCGTTAAGATATTTTGTAAATTTCCTACTATATATATATTAGAACCTTTTTTTTTCATTTCTAAGAACTTCATTTGGACAACTTTAAAGGCGATTTTCTCAGTACTTTGATTTTTTTGCACCCTCAGACTCCAGTTTTTCAAATAGTTGTATCTCAGCCAAATATTGTTGTTATCCTAACAAACCATACATCAACGGAGAGCAATTTATTCAGCTTTCATATGATGTATAAATCGCAATGTACTTCTCTAAAACTTCATCTCACACATTGTCATGATTGTGGTAAATTTTGTTATATTCTGGACGTAAATACCACAGGATCACATTGTGAGAACTGTGTCAGTCTCTGTGCGAGTTTATTTCTACATTCCCCCTGGCTTACCGACAATATCTCTCATTTTTTACTTGAGAACGTAACTCAGAACAGGAATAACGTAAATGTCCGAACAACCCTGAGTCTGAGCAGATCGGTGTAAAAGCGCCATGTCTGAGGCCAGTAAAACCAGTCCATAAATACAAGCGGCGCTGAGTGAGAGGAGCGCGGGCTCCATCCGAGGGGGAAAACGGAGGTGGGCTGCTTCTCTTCAACCTCTGTTCGTGCAGATGACAGCCACATTATGGGCCCCTCAATCCAGCCCGGCTAGCATTCACCCAAAAGCCATATCTGTCAACATTAAATACACCCGCATTACCCATGTAAACAAAAGCATCCGCCTTCGCAAGTGCATTTGCGGCCACAAGGGCGAAACAAACACAAGAGCTAGTATCACGCTACGGGCAGCAGCTAACACAGCTAGCTGTTTAGTCAGGTTGTGAACTCTCTTTAGCCCTCATTACTCACGTAGTCAAGAGAGAAAGAGTCCAATCTTTTTGTTTCTCTGTCTCTCTCTCTTAACCCCTGTTTCCTGTTTGCTGTCTAAATGGAGAAGTGATGACACTTTCAGCCATCAAAATGGAAAGCCCATTAGATAAGCAAACACTTTGCTAAAAACAACTCTCACCTGCTAAGCAGGTACCTCAGAGATGAGGGTCTCTTTTATTTCCTTCGAAAAACCAACAGCACTTAAGCAAAGCAAATATTTTAGGGACCACACCAGGCAGTGGAGTAATCTGTTTATTTTTCTTTTTTTTCGTCATTTCCCCCCTTTTGCCTCACGCACTCCTCCAGCTGCCATCTTCATAGGGTGTGTTTACAAATGAATGGATTCCTCCTGAAAATGGGAGACGGCAGGGGCTTTAAATTTGCTTGGGCGGTATTTCACACTGGGCCTCTCGCTCGCTCTCGGTCTACACGCTCTCCATATCTGACTGTCTAAAATACTAGAAGGCCTGCAGGAATATGTAACACTGCTCTCCATTTCTCAACAGGCTGTTGCTCTCTGGGACATTATGTATTGGGGCTTCATAGCACTCAACATGTACTGTGCAGTCCTTACATTCTCAAGGAAGCATATAAGGGCTAAATGTTTATGCACACCGTGCCCCCTCTCTTCTGGAGTCCCTTATTAATACTGGCTGCGTATGGACTGAATATTTCACTAGTGGACGCACAAAAAAACCCTAAGCAAGTACAAATCCCATGGACCAAATGAAATGTATTAAACATGTGGACTTCATAAATCTCAGCTGCCTCTGTGCAGGGTAATAGTGGGGTGTGTGTGTACTGCCTTCCTGAACAGTTTCCAATGAACATGTGAACACAATCTACTAATGACATAAAATCTGCTAACTAGATAGATAGATAGATAGATAGAAAGACAGATGTTCCCTGTTATTTACAGCTACTTTTAAATTTAATGTTAATGTAATTTTACTAGTTGCCTGTTTTAATATAGTTCGGAAAAAAAAAAAGCTTTCATAAAGATAAAAGGCCCAGAAGAGCAACTCCAGGGGACAAACATTGCTCCTTAATATAAAAGTTAATTTCTGACAGGAAAAAATGCCTTCATTATTAAACATTATACAGTAGACAAGGGCAAATTCAGCAGTTCTCATTTTTTTAATCATTTCTCCTCTATCTGACTCCCTGCACAGCAGCCATTGGGAGGGGCAGAGCTCAGTAACCCTGAGGGGGCACTTTCACCTTCAGCAGTGGATGAAAGGTAGAGAGAGCCTGAAGGGTCTGCCCGCTGCTCTCGGCGCCATGCCCTGCAAAGCTGGGCACCAGCCGGGCACAACCAGGCACACACACCTCCCATGCCAGGGTGAGAGGGTGAGAAGAAATCAGTAGGTAAATCTAGGGAAAAAGCTAAAGACAGATACGAGTATGAATTAAATAGTCACATTTAAAGGGACAGTTCATCCAAAAATGAAAATGCTGTCATGATGTTTATTTCCTCTCAGGAACATAAAATGAAGATATTTTAAAGAATGTTGATAACTAAACACTTTTGGTGACCAGTAAACGTCTAAGTGGTAGAAATTTGTTAAGCGGTATAGATTTTCGACTACCGTCTCTATCATTGCTGTGTTACATGGTCACGAAAACGTATTGTTTACAGGCATTTTTAAGCAATTCAGTTTCAAAACAAGTGATTCTAAGTTGTTAAAACGCAATCAGCAGCGAAAGAGAACTCATTTCGCAAAGTGTTCGCAAAATCCCTGTCTTTGTAAGTATTCCTATAAAAACAGTAATTTAGGTCTTAAGTTAAAGCACCAGCTGAGAAAGAAAACGCATGTGTAACAGTATACTGAATCTGGGCAGCTCTTAAAGTGACAGCAGTCTAATATTCCTGCTGTGTGTCATTTATGTTAATCAAACAACAAACGAGAGAAAATCTCTCACTGCTCTTGACTACATCACTTTTGTAACTTTAATAAAAAAGGAATATATTTAGTTTACACAATGAAGAATATGCAGTGTTTTTATACATTTGATTACTTTATACAATGTATGTAGCATTTCTTATTTATTTGTGATACTGACACTCATAAAGACCTTATTTAAAGCTATTGTGATATATATCGTTACCATGAAATAAAATGACGATTTTTGTCATATCGTCCACCCCTACTTTCACTGTATTATTGAAGACAAAGACATTTCTTAAAATACCTTCTTTTATGTTCCCCAGAAGAAAGAATGTCATACAGGTTTGGAACGACAGGAAGGTGAGCAAATGATGCCGTAATTTTCAAATAATGTTTAAATTTTAATTTGAAATGTTCAACATGATTAAATTATGAAGGTCCAATAAACACTAGGGATGTTGGATTCTACTCAGCCCCTCAGGATTCTGGGTAGAGTATAATCTGTCCTGTTCCCATTCTCTGCAGATGAGATAGAAGGGCATTACATCTTTCGCGTGATAGCTAATCTGTGATCAGAAAAGATCAGGCGTGCTAAGAAAAGACAGTTAGTCACCGACATGAGCTCAGGAGTTTGTCTCATACACAGAAAGGTTTTCCCTTCAACCGGCAAATCCTTTGCCTCTCGCTCCACATTATCCAAGCAAAACCAAGGTCAATAGCTTAGGCATAGGTTTTTAAAAGCACTCCCGAAATGTCATCGGTCATATACGGCAGTGCTGAGTGTGGAGCCGTGTGTATGTGTGAGTGAGCAGACCCATGAACTCCATTAGTACAGGTTATGGTTTGAAGCCTCTGGATCGCAGGCAACGCTAGCCCGGGCAAATCACCAGGGAGTCCGGCTTTGTAATGCCAAAGCCCTCAGATAAACACGCAAGTACCTGAGAAAAGTCATCTTTCTTAGCCTTGGCTTATTACTCGAGGTCCTAAAACAAATAAGAGCCCGGCACCTTTTAAATCACTTCAATTCACATTTCAAAGTATAATTTAATCTTTTTTTTTTCCACCTCTCCCTCTTTCCCGACATGTGACAATTACTTCATCACGGCGTAGTGACGGATTAAAAAGTTGTCAAATTAAATATTTAAGAGGTCCGTGGGCGGGCGTGAATTTGTTTAAGGTATAACAGAGGCTGAAGTTAAAGCTATACGCGCATGTCATTCCTCGGAGAGCGAATCCATAGATTTTCCTTCGCGCCACCTACTTCTTTCCATGGAACCTTAGCTCCGTGTAGCTCCATGCTGTGGTGGGCTGCTAATATCGCTTTTATACTTCGCCGTCAAAAGGAATATGGTTATGTATGATCACGTAGAATAAAGAAATGAATACATTCGGAGAGAGAGTGAATAATTCGTTAATGGTTTCAATTGTGCGCCCTGAGAGTAAAGCAACCAGCTCCTTTTCATGCCATTTGAATCAAAGCCCACTCAAACAGTAGTTAACAGCATTTATTTTTCAATAACTGCAGAGATCAGGCGAAGGAAAGAGAAACACCCCTGTGGAATACCATGTAATACAAGATATGTTCTTTTGTGTTGTGGAAAAATGGAAGTGACAGGTGACAGTTACGGAACAGCAGTTTTCCCGAGATCAAAATTGTGCGCGCTACAAAGCGAGCGTGCCGGATCCGGCAGGGTTAAGTCTTTATAAAGACGCAGAAGTTCTCGCAGAGAATAATGGTAGTGAATTCAAGCATTCATGGAAACAACTCCTCATAAACCGAATAAAAACGTAGACTTTTTTGCATTTGACTCAATTAGGACTGTTCGAAAAGCTCCTCCTGCAATATCGCCCGGACACGCGGAATATATATCCCTGAATATAGAAGAGATCCTGACAGCCACGGATTCAAACCTTGAAACACTTACAGAGCAGAAGGCTGATGGCAGTGAGAAGTCATGAGGCATCACCTCTGAATTATGGTGGATGATGCGGGATGAGTGACAGGAAAGGAGACAGCACAGTGAGCCGTAAGTATGTGTGTGCACACAGGAAGGAAACTGCTGTGCTAGGCTGTACTAAATCTAGGACAGGGTTTAAAATTAGCATCTCTCGTGGAGAGCTGCCTGCCGTGGCGATTCGCTGTCATTACATGTCCACTTCAGTTTGGTCCATCTTAAAAAGCAGAGTCATATCTTAAACACAGCTGGCCCCGTCTACACAACACAGACGGCCCGAATGAGCACGAACGCACAAACATTTCTCCAAACAGTCACTTGGCCAAATGTAAATAAGTCTTGCTTATTTGGATGGCTTCGTGACTGGATTCTTCACTTTAACAGTACTATCCTCCAAGACAACATTTCAAAGGTATTTTTCCATTGGACGCTTGGACAGTTCATCTACAAGCTGTTTTGGTAGCTCAAATGACAGTGTTAGCGGTGAATAAAGGAAACTAAAAGAACTCAGCATGAACTGCTTTTCACAAACCATTTTATTTCAGTAATCTGGTGTATTTGAAAATGATAAGGAAATGATTTAGAAGTTTTTATTTTGCCCAACAAAACACACTGTTTTAAAAAAAAAAAAACGGTAAAAAACTGGCAGCTGTGGTTGCCAGAATTTTACCGTAAAAAATATGGCAGTAACATTTTAGGTTTTACGGATTTAACTTAAATTTACACTTAAATACAGTAATTTCATTACCAACCTATTGAAGTACTCAAATCTGTGTTTTATATTTGTAATACACTGATAACCACCAAAAGCAGGTGGTGATGGGAAAATCACATGATGAACCAAAGCCTATCACAAGCAGCTTTGAAATACTAGCCTACATAGAAGGAGTCATTTACACAAACACTAAACACCATCATGGTAACACACATGAAACACTGATTTAACAAAATTAGATGTAACATACAACCCTAATGTACAAAACTGATAAGAAAAAAAAAAACTAAGAAGAAACAGTTGTTTTTAATTAAAAAACATTAAATTTGAAATGTAACTCAGGAATTTTTGGTAATTTACGGTTATTCACTGTAAATTATACTTTCTTTTTTTAAAACGGTATACTACCGTAAAATTAACGTCCAATACAGTTTTTCACCGTATACAGTAGGGGAACTTACCATTAACAATTTTACAGGTTTTTACTGTTGCATTTTTACAGTCTTTTACTGTTAAATTAGTTTTTTACAGTGTAGAAGGTGCACAGTGTCATTCACACAAACACTAAACACCATCATGGTAACACACATGAAAAAAAATGCAAATGTGAAATGAAACACAGGAAATTCTGGCAATGACAATTTACAGTTATTCACCGTAAATTATATGTTTTTTTTCACTTCCACAAATGGTATACTACTGTAAAATAGCAATTAATGTCCAGTACAGTTTTTCACCGTATATATTAGAGAAACTTACCATTAACCAATTAATAGGTTTTTACTGTAGCATTTTTACAGTATTTTACCGTTAAAATCACTGTCATTTTTACACGTTACATGCTAAACATTTCTGTTAAACATTTGAATGTTAGTGCATTAACTTTGCCAGGCTGACAATACTAAAATGAAAACTACAATGAAAACTAAAACTATAAAATTCTGCTTTAAAAAAAACAAAACAAAGAGTAAAATGACAAGACAACTGAACAAAATGCTAAATAATAATAAAACAACTAAATTAAATTAAATTAAATTAAATTAACATAAAACTAAAAGGAAAGCAATTTCCAAGAAAGAACATGTTGCATTTTGATTAACATTAGAAAGACAAATCTTTGCCTTTGTAATAGCATGCACCAGTGAATATTCCACAATAAGACGAGGAACGTGCATTAAGAAAATACACAAGTTAATGTTGACTTTAAGGGTCACGGCAGGTTTACGTCAATTATAATGACTTCATTCGTAATGTATGGCCCTTGTACGGCTACAAAAATCCTCCAGGTTAAAATGGACTCTGGAGCCATTTCTTAAACACAGTTCATTTGGTTCCACTGTTTGTCCTGTCACACACATCTCCTTTATCCATCTCCTTCTTTTCTCATCTCTCCCTCCCTATCTTTCCGTCTTAGTCTTACACATTCCCGCTCTCGTTCCGTGGCCCCGGGCTGCATAATTAATGCATGCACTGACAGCAGTGTCACGCACTGACTGAGGAGTCCTTCGCTCCCCCACCACACGACTGTCGTTTCACCCAGGAAGAGGAACTCGGGAGACGAGCGCACAGCCCGGCATGGAGGACCAAACCACCACCCTCCTCCTCTCATCCTCTGTTGTTTCATCATCGTGATTGAGCGGGAAACAGGAGCGGAGCAAAACAGCGGCTTATGTTCGCGAGGCCCCGTATATATTATGCATTCGACTTCTTGGAATATATCTTTGACTGATCCTCAAATATTTCTCAAGGCTCAGGCGTGTTTTAGCCCCATTCTTCCTGCCTCAGACTCGCTCGCTATTAGGCATGAGTGGGCCGCGGTTGTGCGCGTGTGACACGGAGCTGAAATTATGAATTGCTCCTATCAAGAGGGAGCTGTTGCAAGTTGATGAAGGGAGCGCCGGTGATTGCCGGGCGACAGGAATGCTGTTTGGAGACGCAAACGGAATTCTATCTCACGGAGCGATCCCTCCGGAATAGTCTTCAACGTAAAGAGGATGCGCCCCATTCCTGGCGCAGCAAATTCGTACATTTCAATAGAGAGCAGTTTCACACCGTAGACTCTGTGATTAAATGCCGACGCCTGCCATTTTGTGGGAATACATAGAATTCCCTCGCCGATTCCCCTGACCGTTTTACCTGTCAAAAACAATTGGCGGAGGACAATACGAGCTAGTGCGAAATAATACATACTGCCTACTGACTGAAACCCGGCTCTCAATGTACAGTATATCTCTTCCGAGCTCTCCCTCCATCTCAATACCTTTCTCCTTTTATCTTTACTTCCCTCCGAGGCCTCGTGCGTTGGGGTTCGAGCAGAGACACAGATTAAGTGACTTGATCCTGCAAACATTTGAGGAATTCAGGCCCACAAAGGGGTCAGCGAAGGGGCGAAGGGATAGCCTTACACACACGTACGCGTACAAACACACACACTCAGACTGCTCCATTAGCCCGTCAGTAGCGCTGTCACTGGTGCAGCCCTGCAGAGTTTTCTCAGGGAGAAATAGCCTCAACACGCTGCACTTATGTTCTCTTGTAGCGCGGCTCTGACTCACTGCAATGGACAATTAGAGACCAAGAAAAATATAAAGAGGAGAGAGAGAGAGAAAGTGAAAAGATGGGGAAAAAGCCAGAGAATGTGTCCAGGGTGAAAGCATATGAATACAAATACTCTGAATGAAACTTTGCCATTAAAACAATTGGACTTTAATTAAAGAAAAACACACTGAGCTATATAAGTCCACTTTGAAAAGTCTGCTAATGGTATTACATACTTTCCGCATGAATCCCTTCTTGTGTGTGCCTTGGATGTTTAATTGTGAAAGAGCTGGATGGAAGAAAGAAGATCGGGACTAGACTCAGGATATCGGCCTCTTTTCACAAATTGCGTCCTTATTCGATTACGTTTACATCTTGAGGTCCCCTTCCAGCTATAATGCCGCATCTTCCAGCAAAGTTTGCTCGTATGGAAATGCTACATTAAGAAAACACAAATGCAGGGTACTGTCTCCTGTGCTTGCCCTCAATTGGATTTGCTTCGTCTTACTGGGACCTGACACTGTCATATGAAAATGTGAAATTAATCTTTTCGGGCTTTTTTGGGGATGGAGGGTATAAGCATTGTTTTGAAATGTAAGCAACTGTTGTGAGTACCTATCTTTCTTCTTATGCAGGACTTTCTGAACTGTTAATCCTTTAGTATTTGTGAACCTGGACCATAAAACCAGTCGTAAGCAGGACGGGTATACGTGTAGCAATAGCCAGCAATACACTGTATGGGTCAAAATGATTTTTTTTTTTTATGCCAAAAATCATTAGGATATTAAGTAAAGATCATGTTCCATGAAGATATTTTGTAAGTTTCCTACCGTAAATATATCAAAACTTCATTTTTGATTAGTAATATGTATTGCTAAGAACTTAATTTGGACATCTTTAAAGGCGATTTTCTCAATATTTTGATTTTTTCGCACCCTCAGATTTCAGATTTTCAAATGGTTGTATCTTGGCTAAATATTGTCCTATTCTAACAAACCATACATCAATGGAAAGCTTCAAAAAATGGACCCTTATGACTGGTTTTGTGGTCCAGGGTCACATTCATCTTTATTGATTATAGCTTGATTATTTACACACCATCTTTTAAAATTATGATAATACGCAGATTTCTGTAATTATAGAAAAACAAAATAGGCTAATGCCAGAAAACAAACTACTTACTGATGTTTGCGCTGTTGCTTCCTAGAGGATTATGTCTTTAGGAAACTGGCTTTAGTTAAAGGCATTTTATACAGGATGGAAATCTATAAATTGATTACAAATTAAAACAATATTGCCAAAAAAGCATATTTTCATTCATTACTGTCAGAAAGGAATGCCCCACTTATTAACGTGACTAGTACGGATTAACAGTGCAAGTAATATGAGTGGTTTTCAGATTTCTCCACATTTGCTGATGTGTAGCTAATAACTGCCTTGTTAGCATTGCACCTATGCTGTTCTGTCTTGCTTCCTGTATCAACTGAATCAGTGAGCTGGACTACACGAGTATCTGCTTCCATTGCACTTTTCCCAGACACTTTAACAGGACGTCTACGCTGATGTTGGAGCTTAGCCTACCCAGAGATTTGAAGGCGTGGCAGTCGGCAGTTAGCCTTTAGCATTGCGGTGACACACGTTCCGTTAGCAGCTAACACTGCCTCATTTATTTCACTTATCCGGAAGATTCTGTACAGCGACGAGAGAACCTGCTGACCTTGTCACTTCACACCGCCAGTCTCTCTCCCTCCTTTGCTCTCTCTGTCTGGAGCTAAAGGACTCGCTGGTGCTTGGGTTCTGTACGATTATCCGAGGAAGCAATGGAGGAAAATTTACACCTAGCACATGTAGATGGTGCTTGAAGAGTCGAAGCGCCCATGGTGTGCAAATGTTTCAGCTCCTACTATAATGGCCGGCTAAAAGGGTTAACACATATGAGCTTTAACTATGTGACTGTTATATGGAACTGAACTATTTTTCGCCGTAAATTGACAGAGAAGAAAAAGCCAGGCGCGCCATCATTAGAGAGTGTGCGCATCCACATCGGCGGCGCTCTGGCATGCTTTCCGCTGTGCGTCCTGATAAAAGAGGGGGAAGAGGTAAAGGAGGTGTGAGAGGAGCATCTTTGAGCTCCTCAATAAATTCTCATTATTTGAAGTGGAGTATTTGAGAGCTAAGAGTGGGGTGGTGTGTGTTCTCTTAATCTTGTCGTCGGTGGCAGGCTATGTGAGGCAGGGTGGGTTAATGTAATATCACAGTTGGGCGCCTCACCATGCCACTTAAACCCCCTATTAGTAAAACACTCCCTTTCTCCCTCCGTGTTATAAAAATGAACCCACGCTGCCACTTCAATGACGCACAGGAGAGAAGACTGTCAAAAACTGGTAGTGAATACGGAAAAAAAACGAGTCTAGGCGCTCAGTTATAATTATTCCCATCATACCAAAAACCTAAGATGGAACAACAGGAGTTAGCATTAAATTCCATGTAGAGTATGTGAAGTTATGAAATATTATTAAGGTGTTTCAGACAGGTAAGCGTAAAGCCTAAATTAGCAAAAAAATAAACGGGCCCAGTATCAAGCCCTGTGGATCACCTAAAATTGTAAAATGTAAATCGACTGCAGGGCACGTCAAAAAACCCAAAGAAAAACACAGATGAAGGTCATATTGTGTGGAAATGGGCAGAGAGGAAACCCAAGGCAGATCCAGAGGCCCTGGCACACGAATTAGTGATGTGCATAACAGCGTAATTGGAAGTAACAGTAGAAGAAAGGAGCGGAAATTCACACAGGCAGGCATGAAAAGACGCAAATGAGCTCTGGACTGAACGAGAAAAATAGACCAGCGTCTCCTCGGACTCCCGTCTCAATTAAGAGCTAACACAATCCAAATATCTCTCCATGTCCACTTGCTCCAATGAAAGCACAAATCTGCCTTTGGCCTATTTTAAGCTCCCTGAATGGTTAGTGTATCTTGGTTGTACTTTGCCACAGACGGCTCATCAGGATCTCGTAGGCATATCGGATGAGTTAGCGTGCCGCGCCTGGAATTCTCCCCACCAGGTTTTTCTGGCAGCCTGGCACGAGTGCTTTATGGCCCAGGTGCTCGGAAATGCCATAAATTTGGGTTTTATTAAAAGAGAATTAAGAAGATGACTCAAATGGCTGTCTTAATCTCTGCAGACCTCAGATCTTGGAAAGGCAATGGGTCAGTGGCTATATTTGCAAGCTGCAAGAAACGAAGGACTAATGAAAAGTAAAAGAGGGATAAGTAAAAAGAGTATTGCTCCGTAGCGCTAGCAGCTCTGCTCTTCTGCGAGGCGGCTCTATGCCCGCTGAGCATCTGTGTCACCGCACGCCACACCGAGGCTGCCAATCTCGCATGGGCACACACCGGCACTCACCGTGCCACCCGAGCCACCCTCTGCTGCTCCTGCAGCACCGCTATGCCACATTCGCCTGCGCGTCCTCCCTTCTCCTCCTCCCTGACGCGCAGGGCCTCTCCAGCTGCAGCTTAATTTCCTGTGACTTGCCTAATTACTGTAATTAAGGATTAATTGCCATTAATTATTCACACATAAGCTCATCGCAAATCATGGGGTAAATGTCTTCTGAAAGCTGCCATACTAGCCATGGATAAACACACTGGGATGCTTCAGGCAGCTGAATCTATCACTCCACCCTGCAGCAAAGAGCCCTCCTGGCCCGCCAGTCTTACCAAAACAGCCATAACTCTCCACAAGAGAAACGTCAAATCCGACCCACAAGAGGAGAGGTTCTGTCACACCTAGCATGTTCTGCTATCAGTGCTTACACTACTGTAAAGATGGATTGAGGCAGGCCCGTAGAGCCAGGCCAAGAGCGCTAGAACAGGCCGCCGTAAATTATGCAAGTTTTACATTTGAGGAGAAAAAAGGGAGTAAAAAACCTCTCAGAGAGAGAATCTGAGCAGCTGAACTTTGAAGAGCTTATCGACTAGTTTAAACAAACAGCTAATGGAAGGCGGTGTCGACAGGGCATATGTAAAAAGCGGACTGGATTTATGCCAGTCCATGACACACAAGGTTACTGTGAAAGGGGATTTTCCTCAGACTGAAGCACAGATTGATCTGGAATCCCCCGTACAGTCTTTTAATGGAAACTTCAAATACTAAAACTAGTTCTAGGTTGAAGATGGCCATTAGGTGGATCAAAATTAGCCGTGGTTGACCAACTGAAATACTAGCTGACAGGTCCCAGGTAGAACATCTTGGATAATGTACTCACCCCCTTGTCATTCAAGAGGTTCATGTCTTTCTTTCTTCAGTCATAAAGAAATTATGTTTTTTTAAGAAAAAAAAAGGAATTTTCTCCGTATAGTGGACTTCAATGGTGCCCCCGAGTGTGAATATGCAAAATGCAGTTTAAATGCAGCTTCAAAGGGCTCTAAACGATCCCAGCCGAGGAAGAAGGGTCTTATCTAGTGAAACGATTGGTTATATTAAAAAAATATACATTTTATATACTTTTTAACCTCAAATGCTCGTCTTGTCTATGTCTGCCTGAACATTGTTTTTTTCCGGTTCAAGACAGTTAGGGTATGTTGAAAAACTTTCATCTCATTTTCTCCCTCAATTTTAAAATTGTTCTACATCGGTGCAGAAGTACCGACCAAGTGTTTGCAAAGTGAACATGCAAAGACGATCAAACACCCTTCACAAAAAAAGGTAAAACAGCTATGTAGGATGATTTTGAAGTTGGAGGAGAAAATGAAATGAGAAATTTCGACCTACCCTAACTGTCTTGAACCGGAAAAACAGAGTTCAGGCAGACCTAGACAAGATGAGCGATTGAGAGAAAAGTATATAAATTGTAATTCTTTTTAAGACCTTTCTTCCTCGGCTGTGATCGTTTAGAGCCCTTTTAAACTGCATTTTGAAAGTTCAAACTCAAGGGTACTACTGAAGTCCACATTATGGAGAAAAATCCTAAAATGTTTTCCTTAGAAAACATAATTTCTTTACGACTGAGGAAAGAAAGACACGAACATCTTGGATGACAAGCGGGTGAGTACATTATCTGTAAATTTTTGTTCCGGAAGTGAACTTTTCCTTAAACCGTCTTCAGTGACGCCTTAAAATGCTGCCTATGTAGGCATCTGACTAGGTTTTGCAGCATAGCACTGGTGTATTTGAAAAAGGCTCACCATCCCTAATCTGAGCTCCACACTTCGATCTTTACGGTCTCTTCTAGTCATGAGCTTGTGAACTATCTCAGAAATTGCCCCAGCGTTTCTGAGGCAATAGTTTTAAAAGCTCACGCTTCATAAAATCATAATAATGGCCATCATGTAAATCTGCTGAATATGAAATGTCTGCCGGGAGGCGGCATGCAAACAGTATTTAAAAAGCCGACACTTTTACAAGGCCTTAAATCAGCCTAGCTTCAGTCTGGTCCTCAACGGTAGAAGCTCGGGACGAGAGAGGGAGAGCGCGACGGAGAGAGTCTGATGCCTCGCAGCTGGTCTGTGAAACTTCACAGTTGTCTGACAAACTCAGTCATAATACACCAGGCTGACAATTACTCGCCAACTCTTGAAACGGGGTCTCTAAAGTGTCTGATGCTTCGGCACTAATAGGGGACCGGAGAAGCGCTGTCCTAGGGTCTTTAAACATAAACACTTGCGGAATAAAAGAGAGGCTGAGAAAGCGAGAGAACAAGAGCGAGTTGGGGGAAAAGAAGGAGTGGGGAAGAGCGAATGAGAGAGGCACTAATTGTTCTACTAGAGCCTTCTGCTCCAGATTAATGCAGGAAAACATTTTCATTTGGGTACATAAGTTTGTTTGTCTGATTTAAACATTTATGCTAATGGCCCTTCTGCCAGCTCTTTAATGCTTTACACACTGCTGTAAACAGCCCCTGAGCTTATCCATCACACTTGCGCTCCCTCTCGCTCTCCCTCTCTTTCTCTCGCTCTTCATTTCTGTATATCTATGGAATCCAAGACAATACGAGAAAGAAGACAAGTGCAACTACAAGGTGTCTCTTTCTCTCTCTTAGAAACACACACATATTTACTTAGCTGTCTAAATGAGGAGATTCTATCGACTTTTCAAGAAATTAAACTTTTAATCAGCAAGGATGCATTAAAACGATTAAACATTTAAAAAACACAGACCCTAAAAGTAAACGTTAGTGTCTAGCGCAGAAACCTTTGACATTGAGACTTCTGAAACCGCAGTAAAACTTTGGTCTATGTTTGGGCTGTGCTGCCCCTCTGTGCTCATCTTCCATCTGTTGTCCTCATCTTAGCGCTTACAGACAGCATTAAGTGACACAGACCCCGTGGCGCATTCAAATCTTGCCGTCTTCTGGGTTTAGTCCCTACACACGGTCTTCATCTGACACCTTTCAGAGTGAGCATTCATCAGTATCACTGTCACTTAATTGATACTTACTAATTTCTCCTCTTTCTCTCTCTGGCTCTCTGTGTCAGCTGCCAGGGGCCTCAGCGGTGCCCTCATTTGTGGACTTCCAACCGACTCCACGGGGGTAATTACACTTTATGTGTTAATTGGTGTAAATACAAAGACGGGAGCTACACCTGCACATTTCACATCACAACTGGAAACTGTGAGCAGATCGAATAGAATGTATGGAAGTGTCTTTCTGTGTACGAATGTGTTAGTGTTTCACCAACTGGCCTGTCATGTAGGAACGCTGCGGGATGTTTCGCCTGCCTTATACATGTAATTTAAACTAAAATAAAGTACATATTATCAATTTTAAAAATGTATTTTAGATTTTAGAAATATCAAAAATAAATTTAATTTAAGTAGGGCCCTATGATTTCCCACACAGACATAATAGTGGAATCCAGTCATAAAAATGGAATTTACAGTATAATGTCACGGAATGTTAAAAATATATGAGTACATGCGTGAACACATAAACATAATCTCTGAGAGCATTTTACTGTTTCTTTTGAGTTAAACTATTGTCATATCATATACAAACAGAAACTTAAAGGTCTTCACAGCAACCCGTCAAAATAAAAGTTCTGTTTAACTTGAAGAAACTGTGACAGAAATATATATCTTATGATAGTACCCCTACTACTAATAAAATTATTATTAAAACATTATTATTTAAGGAGTTAAGTATTTCTGAAAGATAAAATAAATTGTATATATATACAGTATATATATATATATATATATATATATATATATTTATATATCAATTAATTAGAGATGCTTTTGAGTATTAAATTTAATGAACCAATTAAAATGGAATCGAGAAAATTAATGGAAAACACAGAATTTGCTAAAACACAAAACTAAACTTGAGAAAAAAATAATACGTATTTCATAGGGCCTTAAAATATAATTGAAGAGTTCATTTGCAAAAACAGATTTATCATTTTTTTCCACAAATCATGTTTTTTATTGTGTTATCATGTTTTTTTTTTTATTATTATTGTTTTATTGTGTTAGTTAGCTGTATTTATTTATTTATTTTGAGTTTTTATTTAACCAAAACAACCAAACTGCAGTTTGACTGATATTATTTGGAATGCAGAATAAAAAAAAAAATTTTTTTGAAAATATTTAAAAACAGAGATATCTGTTTTTGCAAATGAACTCTTCAATATTTATTCTACTCTTAATAAACTGCTGTTAAATTATGTAAGTTTCATGATTTTAATTAATTAGACATGCTTTTTGATTAATAAAATGTAATTTAATTATAAAAACAGAGTCTAGAGAAATTAAAACAAAAAAAAAACAGAATCCAGAACAATTTAAAGATTAAAAAAAAGGAATTTGGGAAAAAATATCAAGTATTTTCATCAAATTATAAATTGATGAATGTATTTTATGTTGCACAAAACACAGGTTGTTTTTGCTATTGTATCTTTATGACACCTTGCATGCAAATTACGTTTGTTATGACTGACAGCCATCCAAATACAAAAACCACAAAAACAAGCTGAATTTGCTTTAATTTGAATTTCCCATAAGCAGTCTAAGCGGACTGAGGAGGAAGCTCTTGTACATATAATACATTTTATTAGGTGCAAGGAATTTTCTGTTTCCTATGATCTACAGTATCTGTTTATAAGTTGTATAACATTCAACCACACTAACATATCCAGAACCCTACTTTTTTTCTTTCTGTTCCACCACTGTGGAGCCCTTTGGAAAGTGTCTGTTGTCAGCAGATGTCATTCCACTGGAGACAAAGGAAATGAGAAGGGCTTTGGATATCATCAGCATAGAAATGAGCCCCTCTCCCTCTCTTTCTCGCTCAGCTCGTACCACAGTCCTAGCCCGGACCCCAGCCCGCGGCTCCAGCCACTGTGCTACCTTTTCAACTTGCAAATGACAGTGTCACCAAACGCTATCCTTCCATCAATCAAGTCAGGGGGGTCATGAATATACAAAAGGCGAACGTGGAGGCTCGGCCACCTCCCGCAGCTTCGCTTGGCCCAATTATAAAGCTCTCTCTCTCTCTCCCTTTCTCTCTCGCTGCCTTGCTTTTCCTCGTGTGTTGTTTGTTTTTATTTTAAAGGGTATGGTCACGTTCAGCCGTAGGCTAAAACAAGGTAGGTCAGGCATGGTGGCCCTTGTCAGAAGAGACTGCAAATGCAGGTACAGGCTGGATAGCCAATGTCATCTCTCTTTTTCGTCACTATTTCTGAGGCTTGGCCACAGGAGCGGTACGATAAGGAAAAGAGCGTGCGCGCACGTTAGCAGACGGCCCGCTAAGAATAGAATACGGAGTTCAATTGTACACACGCGCAAACAATTTAGCATGCGCTCCCTTGATACACCCTCCTCAACACAGGAACAACCCTACAGCCACCCCTCTCTCGCTCGCTCTCCCTCGTTCTCTCTCCCCCTGGTCCAGCTGTCAGCTCCTAGCGTGTGCATTAGCATTCTAAGTGATCCACGGCTGCCTTCTGATGAATGTGTGTGTGTGGGTAACTAATGACCTCCTTGCTGCAAGTGGAACTGATAGTCAATGGCTGCCACTGATCAATAGCACGGAGCTGGGCCTGGCCACCGAGAAATCATTTCCAAGGCCAAAGACATCTCTTACACGCAGAGACAGCGCGGCTATCATCAAAGACACGGAGAGAGAGAGGTGGAGTGAGAAGGAACGGTCAGTTTCTAGAGAGAGAGAGAGGGAGAGAGCAGGAGAAATATTTTGACGTAGGATCCTAATGTACTAATTCGTCACTTCGTTCGCTGCAGTGGTTCGCAACTGATTTTTATGTTGCGACCTAGCATTCAAAATTGTTTATTGTGCAAAAGTAAACAAAGAATGCATTGGTCGTACACTACTATTACGTTCTTTCGTTCTTTCACGCAACCTGCAGTTTAGCCTCAAAATATTAGGTTTAATTGGACATACAGTCTTTGACATCAACAATAAAAATACTGAAAGCATTTAAAAGTAATATTGAAAGCTGTAGCATTGTATCATATCGTAACAACCAAGTTCAGAATTATTGCTTATTGTAAATGTTAGGGATGCACAGTATTATCGGACTGACAGAACTATGCCGATCTTGTTAAAAACTAGTTAAAATTAAAAATAATTTGCTTATAATTTCCGCATGGGAGAGACTTGGCGTTGTTTCTAAACAAAAGGAAATAAATCAGTATCTGCATCGACTATTGGCCGAAATGAGTTAAAAAAAAAAAAAAAAAATCGGCATATTGCATCCCTAGTAAATGTACACATAATTTCGTCTTTACAGTAAACATGATATAATTTATATATGCTGAGAACTAAAACACATTAGTAAGGGCTGGTTTAAATAAAGTAATCTAATTCAACCTTGTGAATACCGTTTTGACCTACTTTGCACAAGGAAATATATAGAAGAAAAAGTTTATTATCTGTTTATATAAAATGCAAAAGCAAAAAGGAAAGTTTGATGGGATGGGATGGGATGGCATAGGAAGACTAACACAGAAGAGAAGAAATTGTTGAATAAAGTGGTTATTTTTGTTTTCTTTGCACACAAAAAGTATTCTTGCAGCTTTTAATCACTGATGTCACACTATTTTAATGATATCCTTACTATCTTTTTGAGCCTTGAACATTCTCAAATGTCATCAAAAATATCTTGTGTTCTGAAGATGAATAAAGGTCTGGCGGGTTTGGAAGGACATGAGGGTGAGCAATTAATGACAAAACTTTCATTTTTGGGTGAACTAACCCTTTAATGGATAAGATTGGATAGGAAAAGAAAGTCAATATATTGGAAATTTTGACAAGAAAAGAAAAGAAAAGAAAAGAAAAGAAAAGAAAAGAAAAGAAAAGAAAAGAAAAGAAAAGAAAAGAAAAGAAAAGAAATTCCTGGAGTGAAAGATGTGAGAGGTCATGTTTCGAGGTCTGCCCTTGAGCTGTTTAGGAAGTGTTAATGTGACGGCAGAAACCACTGCAGCAACACACACACATACACACGTGGGCCGACAGAGAGAAAGGAGAACCAGCGTGGGGTTAACGTCTGGCTCCGGCTCAGGGAAAATAAATTGCTTTAAATATGGAAGTGGACGTCGGAATGGTCCCTGCTAGAGTGGAGTGGGTTTGGGTAAACCAACAGTCTGTCGGCCGTAATTTATAGACAGCTATGATAAATACTATTTGTCCATGACAGTCACATGAAATAATAAACCTTGGCTCTGCTATAAACATTACCAAATCCTGACACTATTGATTTATAACGGCTAACACTGACATCAAACCAAACAAGTGACAGAAACAATGCCCAGGCTTTAGGCGCAGTTTGTCAACTATTAATACTGTCAGAGGGGGCTTTCGCTTTAGCTGGGAAAGCCTGTCGCCCAGTTGTCAGTCGACCATGCTGAGGAGGACGCGGAAGCCAGAGAGAGAGAGGGAATGTGCTGGAATTGCCAACAGGGGTCCTAGCGGCACGGCTGCGTTAGCCCTAATTACCCCCCCGCACGCCCGACCCCTCCCTCCCCCTAAACGGCTCCTGCTCTGCCAGCCCCAACTTAAAATTGCATGTTAATTATGTAAATTATTAATTGGGCTGAGACTGCTGTTTATGGGATTTTGGACTTAATAACTGGATCAGCCCGCACCCCGAGCCTGACCTACGACAAGCCACGGCCAGCCAGTGAAAGTGACATTTTCCGAAACATTAGCTCCTCTACGCACACACAAACACACATACACACACACACACCTCTTCAGAAGGCTCATGGCGTACAGAGAGAAGAGAGGATGTTGTGCAGGTGCTGCTGTGTAAAACCCTACTTTGTGTTTCACAAATGTATTTTATGATTTTAAATCCAGTGTTAAATCCATGTCTGGATTTTCCTACACAACTTTAGTAAAACTGATCAAGTAAAAACCCTAGACTGTAATTGTTTTACATAGGGACTGGACTTTATTACAGTCAGAATTGGAAATGTTTGTGTTTTTCTCCAATCACTTGGCAGAAAAGGATAGAATATTAAGCTATACTGCATTATTTAAATACGTAAACGTATTATATACAATTACAAATGTGACCCTAAACCACAAAACCAGTCACAAGGTAAAGCTGATAAGCGTTCCATTGATGTATGGTGTGTTAGGATAGGGCAATAGATACGTCTATTTGAAAATCTGGAATCAGAGGGTGCAGAAAAATCGAAATATTGAGAAAATCCCCTTTGAAGTTATCCAAATAAAGTTCTTATCAATGCAAAAATTATGTTTTGATATATTTGCGGTGAGAAATTTACAAATATATTCAATGAACATGATCTTTACTTAATATCCTAATGATTTTTGGCATAAAAGAAAAAATTGTTCATTTTGACCCATACAATGTATTTTTGACTTATTTACACAAACTATGATCATCACACTCACCACAGAATTGAACAATGACTACGTAAGAAGGAAATTTTCACATGAACTAAATGTCATCTAAAACCATAAAATTCCCAGTCTTTTAATGCTTCATGCATCTCTGTTGACCATTTGTGCTGAGGAAATTTGCACCGTAAGAAATAATTAGTGACTGAACAGTACTAAATCTTTGGCTTTTATTTTATTTTATTTTATTTTATTTTATTTTATTTTATTTTATTTTATTTTATTTTATTTTATTTTATTTTATTTCAATCTCTTTAACAGTTTTTTTAAACAATTACTGTAACTAAAGCTAAATTTTAAGTTGCATTTCTTAGTAAATCTACTTGAATTTAGACAAAATGTGACCCTGGACCATAAAACCAGTCATAACGGTCAATTTTTTTAAATTGAGCTGAATAAATAAGCTTGCCATTGATGTATTGTTTGTTAGGACAATATTGGCCAAGATACAACTATTTGAAAATCTGGAATCTGAGGGTGCAAAAAAAATCAAAATATTGAGAAAATCGCCTTTAAAGTTGTCCAAATTAAGATCTTTGCAATGCATATTACTATATTTACAAGATTTTCACAAAATATCTTCATTGAAAATGATCTTTACTTAATATCCTAATGATTTTTGGCATAAAAGAAAAATCGTAATTTTGACCCAGGGTGGTTCAGGGTCACAGATAATAAAAATAATAATAAAAACCTTGACAAATCTTGAAGTTAAATAAGAAGAGTCCAATCACGGACAACAAATCCCATCTGGATAATGCCTAAGGCTATTTTCTCTTGTGTTTTGTTTGATTTCAGTTGAGAAAGGGTCAGGGAGATGGTACGATAGAGATAGAGAGGAAAAATGAGAGTGAAAGAGAGAGGAAGATACTAGTGTCTCATTTCATGGCTGTCCAGGACTGTCCGAAGATCTGAATATACACACCTGTGACAGACGGAGCTCGAACCCTGTCGACACCTGCCATGAGAAACCAGCTGAACCCAGCGCACACTCAGTGAACCCTAGACGTTCACACACTCTCAAACTCACCTCAAGCCCTCGCAGCCTGAACATCCCGACCCATTTGGCATTGCCTTCATACGTAGTGTCCGATACTTCAGCGACTGAATAATCCTGTAACCGATACCATCAGATAACTGTAGCCTGGAGCTCGGTTTCAGCAAACCGACCCACAACAAACAAATCATTACAGATCACCATGACCACATGGGCCTTGTAAGGGAAGCCACATTTCAGAGGAGAACTTTTAAAAGTACTTTTTTTCCTTCTTTTAAAAGCGGTCTGGGTTGTTCCTTTCCAAAATCTTACCGTGAAAACACTTTAGGGAAAAAAGAAACCTTCGCCATCATAAACCATTACTGTTAACACCCCAATAAAAAAGTGAACATGAAAAAAAGAAAAAAAGTTGGAGTAAGGGAAATTCCAGAAGCGTTCATCACTGACACATACGCACAGTGCATGAGTCATATATCACGGTCCGTCCGCACTAGCCGAGCTTAACTCGCCCGCTGCCAACATCTCGTCTGCGGCTCACCGGGCCCCTGAGACTTCAAGCAGGGCTTCCTGCACAGGGACTGAGGCTTGATTCAGTGCACAGACAGACATGCATGAGCGAGAAAGCACTACACAACACCCTCGGGCTCCACAAAAGAATCTCTGCAGCCAAAAAGTCCCACATTAGGGGACTGGATAAATATTTTCTTTCCCTTTTCTTGCTCTCGCCGTCTGTACCAAAATGCCTTGAGGTGTTTTTCCCTGCAGAGAACCTGGATATTGTTGTACGTTATATGACCACAATGGATTAGATAAACAAATAAACTTAATTATACATATATGAAAGGTCAGTGTAAATATTACTTTTTTAACTCATTACATAACTGGGTGTTACTTCAACTTTGGGTACTAACGTCCCAGACGGATTTAAACATTTATCTTTTTTGTTATATGAATGTCCTCCCTGGAAATTTTCGGTCATGTCTTCATCATCTATTTTTTCTACTATTTTGTTTTAATCACAGACTTTTTTGAAAACCCATCCTAAAATAACAATTAAAACTATTCGAATCTAAACGAAGAATTAAATACATCATTTCAATATTAATTGTGTTTTTTTTTTATTTTTAATCGTGTCATTTCCACCACAACCATGCAATCTGGCCTCAATAAAGCTTAGTTAGCTTGAGATATGTGAAGAATTAAGGTACATTTCACTTGTAAGTGGGATATGTAAATTAATTTAATTTAATTAACATTCTTGAATATTAATGTCAAGCCATAATAATGTCAAATTATGCAAAAATGTAATCCAATATTATATAATTAAGAATTTACTATGCATAAAATGCTTTGACGTCCATGCCGTTACACATAACACATATTTTGAGATGTGGTGGAAATTACACTATGGTAGAAATGTTCGTAATGTTGTAGAAACAATCACAAATAATTACATAATTATACTGTTATGCATGTATATACACTATTAATGGACATACACTACCAGTCAAAAGTTTTTGCACATCAAGATTTTTGATGTTTTTTTTTTTAAAGAAGTCTCTTCTGCTCACCAAGCCTGCATTTATTTGATCCAAAGCACAGCAAAACAGTCAAATTTTGAAATGTTTTTACTATTTAAAATAACAGCTTTTTATTTTAATATATTTTAAAATTTCTCCTGTGATCAAAGCTAATTTTTTAGAACCATTACTTACAGTTTCAAATGATCTTTCAGAAATTATTCTGATATGCTGATTTGCTGTTCAAGAAACTTTTTTATTATTATCAATATTTAAAACAGGTGAGCAAATTTTTTCAGGATTCAGATTAATATAAAGATCCAAAGATCAGCATTTATCTGAAATAAAAAGCTTTTGTAACATTATACGCAATACAATTCAAAAGCTTGGAGTCAGTATAAAATGACTGGAGTAATGATGCTAAAAATTATACTTTGAAATCACAAGAATAAATTACCCTTTCAAAAATATTCAACTAGAAAGCAGTTATTTTAAATTGTAAAAAATATTTGGATCAAATAAATGTAGGCTTGCTGAGCAGAAGAGACTTCTTTAAAAAAAACACTACAAATTTTACAGTTCAAAAACTTTTGACAGGTAGTGTATTAAATAAGCTAAAGTGCAAAAAGTACTTCTAGTTGAAGAAACACCCAGTCGTATTTGTGTATTTACTTCACAGATAAGTGTATCATTGAATGTGCAATCCGTTTTGTTGTCTTAACTCGTCAGTTAGCAGCTACTAAAGGTTTTTCTTTCAACATGACAATGCTAACATGTAATCCAAGCTTTCTTCTGAAAGCTGTGGTCATTTGCGCAAAAGGTTTCTTCTTTCATGAACAGTAGCAGAAAGAGAAAACGAGCAGCATGCTAAAAGGAGCTGGGAAGTGCACATCGGTATGTAAAGGATCTCCTCGCAGCTGAAATGGTAAGACAGCGTGAGGTTGAGTTGTGCAATGGCCCTTGACCATCATAAAAGGCAGCTGAAATTACATCCTTTGATTTATATACTAAGAAGACAAACTTCGAATAATTATAAATACACACATCTAAAACCAGTACGAGCTGCTTTTTCTGTCAAACACACACTATATTGTTTTGAAACACAGCACTGGTTGACCTCTAATAGAAACCAAACACACACACCCTCACAATGCTTGTGTGGTTTATTTTAATTTCAGCTCAATTGTTCGCAGGGCACATTTAAATTATAGTTTGATTAGACCTGAGAAGAAGGTACTGTAAATTCTGTTCTCCTTGAATGTTTGCTGCAATTCCTCTAAAATGGGAAATATTGATCAGCGTGATTTCCCTGGGCACCCAAAGCGTGGAGAGAGAGAGAGAGAGATAACTTAAGACACCCAACAAAACAAAATAAAGCAACAAAGCCTCAAGACATGGAAGGGCCATAAAAATGTGATGTTAAAAGCTTAAAAGTCATTGTTGAAATCAATAAATAAGATCACTGAAAAGATCCCCGCTTGCACGGACAGAACACACACAATCATGTCTAGGATCACTCGATTTTAACTACTATAAAACTACATCTCCACAGGAAAACATCTAGCATCAAGCTCGTCGACCAAATACAAAATCGGACAAATAAGAACCTCACTGTCCTACGGTCAAACTCCTCTCAGCGAGCGGATAAGAAAACAGGTCTGGCAAGTCTACAAAAGAGCATATCATGTGCAGACACATCAGCCTCAATGTGCATTTGATCAAAGAGGCTGATTCTCGTGGTGCCAATCAATACACTCAATCAGCTGTGCCGTGTATGCTAGTCTTGGCTGAACTTGAATAGAGACACATTTTTTTTGTGTTTTTCCCCCTCTCTCTCAGACAGATGAGCTTGCATGAAAGGCATCAGCCTGACAAGTGCAGGTAAAGGATGGCCAGACAATTGCCTGGGAATCAGGCAGTTGTTGATTTTACATTATTAATTAGAGACGCGCGAGGCCATCGGGGCCCCCGGTGTCATGGGAACGGGTCATTATCATAGCGCGACACCGAGCGAACCACGCACATTGATTGACGTGCCGAAGGCTGAATTGATTGTTAGGAGGCACAATCGATGTGTAGCAACCAATGGGCTCCTTTCTTAAAGTTTAAAGCATTAACCCTTTGCTAAAGGTGCAGTCACATTAGTGGAATTTCGATGAAATTTCGGGGGCAAAAAGGTCCATTGTCTCTTGTCAATAGTGTAGCGATGCATGAAGCACAGTTCACAGAGAAACCAGCAGCTTTTTCCCTGATCACAAGGATTCCTATTGAAATAACTGGATTGCACCAGCTTTAACAATCTGATTGCTCACTAAAAAACCCAGATATCATGTTTTCAAGCTATTTGAAGTTTGATTTTGACTTTGACTTGAAGTGTGCGAGTTGTTCACTTACTTATTTATTAGTCTATTTTTTTATTAGTCTACCCATTAACACCATTACATTGCTCATTCAGACTATTCGTGAATGCTGAACGCGCATAAACACAATAGGCGTGATTTATCTCATGAACCAATCATAGTCGATCGTAACCAGTTATATCCAATAATATCACGATGGAGCCATTGCCTCATCTCACGTGACTTTCCCCCATTCATTCTCATTTACGCCGGTGTGTTGAGCTGAAAATAGTCCAACACTGAAAAACATGACCCCTTCAATATGTTTCATGCAGTTGCATCTAGCTGTTTTTGAACACAAGATTGACTACTTAGTCAGCGTTTCCTTTTAGATTGCTTTGTTGACTGGTGATTTAGGCAACTCAGCCCATCCCTAAAATCATCACTACCAATTAAACATAATTATATTTCCAATACATCCCACACTGTAAAATAAATGTCATAAACATGTGGCATTTCTACTCTGAAAGACTTGTTACAAAACAGAACGGCCAGGGCACTGAGCAGCTGGCATCAGGCAAACACTTCTACTGAGACCAGTGCCAGTTTCCAATCGCCCTAAGCGCCAACCCCGCGCCAAGCCTGTAAACAGCCTTTATCAGCAGTAATGGTGGCATAATCCCAGCTAAAGAGGAAGCGGCATATGGCCCGGGCTTTACAAATGCAATCCCAACAAAGTAACGCGACTCACATAGGAGGGGTTAACAGTAATGACCACTTAAACAAAACTGTGTCAACACTTCAAAGCTTTTCCTTTTTTTAGTTAATTTAACCGTTATGTTGTTCCAAACCAGTACGGCATAAAATGGGAATTAAGAATGTTCACACCACACTTTTCTATGCAAGGAAAACCAATAGAGGCCGAAAGCTTTCAAGCTACAAAAGGTAAAAGATGTTAAAATTGTTTTGAAGTCATAATATTCTATACGTAATTGTGTGAAAATTAGGCTTTAATCAAAACTCTGTGTGTAAATCATACTTTGAGTGAATAGAAAAACTTTGCGTGTGGTGATTCGTACATTTAGGCATGTTTTTTCAGTTTTGCAGGAATGTATATACAGCCACAGATTTCCAATAAGCCAATGTTGAGAAAAGTGCAGCTTGTACATTCTGCTAAACATCTCCTTTTGTTCTCTACAGAAGAAAGCAAGTCATATAGGTTTGGAAAGACCTATTTTTGGATGAACTCTTCCTTTAACCTTCCTTTCAGAATATGTAATAGTTTCATAAACAAAATCATATGAAAACATGACAGTATAAACATCACATGCTGACTAAAACTAGAGCTTTGCGTTTCTCAGTATCAACAGCCTAACCCAATCCAGCACAACAGAAGATTCAATCACTTTCTACTGCCTCTGCACATTTGATTAAGATGTATCTTCAATAAGTCAGACTGACAGTAGTCTGCTCTGATGTGCGAAGCACTGCGCAGCTGAATCTATATCTGTATTGTCAGCTTTCTCTGGATCCCTCCTTCATTAAACCCATCCAGCTTTCCTTTTTGATCACAAGTCCAGGAAGATGGATCTTCAGCCGTGGGACGGCGGGCACTTGCCAAGTCCTTCTCTAAACACCCCACCCCCCGCGCACGTACCTTTCCCCATTGATTTTTTTCTCGGCGACTGCCACCATTCATTGTTTGTGACATTCTACTGTCGACTCTTTAACACCCGTCAACCAAATCAATTTCATATTTTTTGTCAACGTCTGGCTAGAGGACGGTTTGTATTTGAAAGGACTGACGTCTGATTTAGGATGTTGTTTTTCAGCAACAGTTTCAGCCGCGAGTTTTACGAGACTTGTAAAGTCAGCCAGACGTGTTGGTTTGAGAATACATAATGGAGCGGAAAATGTTTAAAACCTTTTTGACTTCAAGTCAACCTTTTTTGCTGGTTACAGTATAGGACATTACAGTAGAACAACGACAGTCGTCCAAACTGACCTTGACGTTTCCAAATTTCTTTGGCTAATATTTGATAAGGACATTAAGAGAGATGGGTAATGAGATGAATATTCTTCATTCAGCACGCTCCGCCTTTGAGAGGGGGGATATACAGGTCGCTCCGGGTACGTGCTGGTCACTCTTAGTTGTCAGGACTGATTTATTGCCTCCTAGCTGTTCAATTTCGCATTTCGTCCTCGTCATATCCCTGCCTCGTGATCATTCGCCGCTGACCCTTGTAGGGCAGCCCGGGAATATTGATAAAACAATTATCTGCTCGCCGTTCATTTGATTTTCCATTTCAATTACGGATTGGAGAAGGCAAAAAGAAAAAGATTGCGCCATTGATTTTTTTTCTCCCTTCTTCCCTTTGCCCTCTCTCTCTCTTTCTTTCTGATGGTGTTTTGCCAGTGACACAACATGAATGCAGGGGCTATGCTCTTAATATATGTAGTATTTTCACATTCGTAGATACATGCTACTTTGCTAAATAAATAAACATATACAGAAAGAACGAAAGACTGAGTGAATGGGAAAGAAACCCAACAACACGCAGAGAAAGGGAGACAGGGAGGAGAGTAATTCCCTTCATATCATCCACAGCAGAGCTGCTCTAAGCACTCGTTCACCTCTCTCAATCACACGTCTCACATGAATGCAGACACGGTGTTACACAAAAGAGAGGGCAGCTTTAATCTCCTCATCTCTCAACCAATGTCTGCTGTGGGGAGATAAAGAGGAGGAGTGGCTATCCCTAAAGACAGGGGAAGATGTCTGCTATAGAGCCTGCACATGGCCTGACACCAGGAGTGAGATCTCTAGACTGGGAGGCCTGCTTTATGCTTGAGGAACACTGGCTAGATCCACCACTGCGTCTCTAAATTGAAAAACACGCACAGGATCATTATGCGCATTTTACTGGGAAAAAAACATGTTCTTTTAGTGCTGAGGTGCCAAAATAAGACATAGAAAGTAATGGCTTTTGTTAGAACCAAACCATAGTTAAAGGACTACTTCACTTCCAGAATAAAAATTGCCTGATAATTTACTCAACCCCCATGTCATCCAAGACATTCTTGTCTGTCTTTCTTCAGTTGAAAAGAAGGTTTTTGAGGAAAATATTCCTGGATTTTTTCTCCATATAGTAGACTTCAATGGGAGCCAGTGGGTTGAAGGTCCAAACTGCAGTTTCAGTGCAGCTTCAAACGGCGCTACACAATTCCAGCTGAGGAATAAGGTTCTTATATAGCGAAACAAACGGCCATTTTCTAAAAAAACTACAAACTGCTATACTTTTTAACCACAAATGCTAATCCTGCACTAGCTCTGTGATCCACAACTTCATACGTTTAGTAATAATTTTGGAAAGGTCACGTTTGACGTAGACAGAAGTACAGTGTTTACAAAGCGAATGTGCAAATAAAGTCAAACGGCCTTTCCAAAAAAATGTAAAATGATGGAGTTCGGGACTACTTCTGCCTACATCCTACATCTTCTGCCACCTTGCCAGCATGACGACGTAATGTTTGAAGTCGAGCTAGTCCAAGACATTTGCATTTGCAAGTGCATTTGCAAGTGCATTTGTGGTTAAAAAAAACAACATAAAAACTGTAATTTTCATAGATAAAACACTTATTCTTCAGCTGGGATCATGGAGAGCCCTTTGGAGCTGCACTGAAACTGCAGTTTGGACCTTCAACCTGTTAGCCACCACTGAAGTCCACTACATTGAGAAAAATCCTGGAACGTTTTCCTCAAAAACCTTAATTTCTTGACATGGGGTTAAGTAAATTATCAGGAAACTTCTACTCTGGAAATGAACTAATCCTTTAACTATGGTTTTTATTGAAGAACAAAGTTCTTGAAACTTCAGGAATCACAAATTGCACTGTGGTTCATTTTACTATATCACTACTCGCAGTTTCTGTTCATAAGAAAGTTTGAAAACAAGCAGCCTTGTCATAATTACAGTGGAAATACAGTACCCTATAAAGGGTATGTTTAAGTCAAAAAAGGTTGAGAAACACCATTCTACATCTAACTTTACTGAGGGAAAAAGACACCCTGTCAACTTAATTTAAAGTAAATATTTTCCAGATAATACTGAAATGATTTATTTGGCTTCAATACAGTAACAGTATAAAAGCCATTTACTCAATTTAGAAAACACATATAAATGGGTCTTCCAAGAAAACATATAGCAGACTTTACATTTTAGGAAGTTCTTTTGAAGAACCTATAATGTAACATCAACCATATGGCCAACCGTACAGTGAAAAATGGTTCTTCATAAGACGAGGGCTTCTGCTGACCCAAAAGTGCTGCAAATAACCACTAAAAGCACACTCAACACTTCATTTAAGTGTGTAAGGTAAATCTCTTTCATAGAAGTGATCAGAACATCAAAACTCATAGCCCGTCATTGATTGGAATCACACGATTGTTTGGATTCAAGCACTTTAAATCAAATCAAACACTGGCTTTTGACACAGCGCAGTGGCGTCGGATGAAAATGGAGAAGTGGAGTTGAGGGCAGCACTTTAGTACTTTGACTTTCATATAAATGGAGTGAGAGAGAGAGAGAGAGAGGGTGAGAGAGAAGACCATGAGAAGTGAGTTCATTACAGTATAAGACTCAATAGATTCTCTGTAAATGATTTGGAACATTGATAATGGGTTAAGGCCCAATGGGAATCATGCTCAAATAGCCCTGTGGGAGCCTGGGAAAATCTGCTTCAGCTGAAGTAGCCGGCTCCTCGCCAAAAGCCTCAGCCCAGGAGGAGTGGAGGGGCACAGTTTGTGTGTGTATGAGAGAGAGAGAAAGACAGAAAGAGAGAGAGAGAGCGATCTGCACGTGCACCGAGAGAGCGTTTCACAAGGTGAACTCAAGAAAAGAGATAAAAGAAAACATCCTGATTCTAGGAATCTTCAGTCATGACTGCTGTCCGGCTGCAGCGTTAAACATGATCAGAGGGATTCACGTACTGGAGGCCAGGACTGATGATAATGCAATGGCTGGTCAGTGATCCAGCACGGGCACTCCGACTGTACGCTCTTTCTCTTCCCACACACACACACTTACACACACACATACACTCACTCCTCTTGCCCTGCGCTCCAGTGCACACTAACACCTCTGGGGGAATTCACATGAATGACCTTAAGGAAGTTTGGCTTTGATCAAAGTTTAAGCTGAGCAGTGTAGCCGTCGAAGATCAGCATGTCCTTTGGATGTACTACAAAAATCATTTTCTTGATCAGTATTTTTGTCTTGTTTTCCAGCTAATACTTAAACATCCTTAAAACAAGACAAATATACTTCAGAAACAAAACTGAGTAATTTATGACTGTTTAAAGATGCTTGCATTAAGTTATTTTAAAATCCCTTTGGCAACTCTTTAGAGCGTAAAGCTGTAGATTTATTCTTGCAACAAGAAAAACTGAAAAAAAGAGAAATGGATACAATTGTTATTATTATTTTATTATTATTATTATTATTATTACATATTCTAAGAAAAATTAATATATTAATAATATTATAGAGACATGATATATACTAAATGTATTTATTTAAGCTTTAGATTTATGCTTACAACAAAAACAATGAAAAAAGAATACTATTATTATTGTTATTATTATTATTATTATTATATATACTAAATGTATTTATGTAAATTATAATAAGCTTTAGATTTATGCTTACAACTATATATATTTGTATATATTTGTATTATTGTTGTTGTTGTTGTTGTTAATACATATTCTAAGAAAAAAATGAATATATTAATAGTATTACATAGATTTGATATATACTATTATATATTATTATATATGTAAATTATAATAAATTAAGTAAATTAAGTATTAAATTAAATTTGAAAGCTTAAAACAAGAAAAATTAAAAAAATAATAATATAATATTTATGAAGAAAATTCATATATGAATATATTAATAATATTATGAATTAATACATTATACATTAAATATGAGTATATTTAATCTTATAGCATAAAAATAATATTCAATTAAGTTTAATGCATTAGATTTATGCTTAAAATTATTAAAAAAAACTGAAAAATGAAATATAATACATTTTTTATTAATATTATTATTAAATATTCTAAGAAAAAATCTATATATTAATAATATTTTATTGATATGATATATACTAAATGTATTTAATTACGTTCATTATAATAAACTAAGTAAATTAAGTATTAAATTAAGTTTGAAACATTAGCTTAAGAAAAAATTAAGAAAATTAATATCAACATATTACCAATAATATAAATACATTACACATTAAATATGAAAATGTTCAATTATATAGAATAAAAATATTAAACTAAGTTTGATGAATTAGATTTATGCTTAAAACAAGAGAATAAAATATCAAGAAAAAAAAGAAAATTAATATATTACTAATATTATAAATACATAAATTAAATACGAAAATATTCAATTATATATAACAAAAAGAATTTTAAATTAAGTTTGATGCATTAGATTTATGCTTAAAACAAGAAAAAAACAATGAAAAAAAGAAATATAATATTATTATTATTATTATTATATTCTAAAAAAATGAACATTAACATTGTTATAGATATAATATATACTAAATGTATTTAATTATGTAAATTATAATAAACTAAGTAAATTAAGTATTAAATTAAGTTTGAAACATTAAAAAATAAGAAAAAAAAAGAATTAATATATGAATATATTATTAATATTATACATATATTATACATGAAATATGTATATATTCAAGTATACAGAATAAAAATATTAAATTAAGATTGATGCATTAGATTTATGCTTAAAACAAGAAAAAATGTTTTAATACATGTATTAGTAAAACAATCAAATATACTACTTGTATTATAAGGACATGATATATTACTACAATATTCAATTATGTTAGTTATAAGAGACAAATCTAATGGATGTTCTCTGACAGGTCTAATCTTACACAGTTGGCTTCGAATGAATACACTTTTAAGTTTTAAGGCTGTTTCGATATTTTTAGCTAACAAGACAAGAATGCTGATTAAGAAAGTGATTTTGTGCAGTGCGAAACTCTTCCTTAAAATCCTTGGCAAAGAGAAACTCCCAGAACCGCACTTAAAGTTCCCTCCAAAACAGGATTACCCACAGCAATTACGCTAATGAACTAGCTAATGTAACAAAGCATAAAGATCCGTCCTCTCCAGGCCTCTTCTCTGTGTCATTACGGCTGTTTTTGAACCACTTAACTCAGGACAAGACCGGGCCATTGCGCTGTTTATCCGGGCCGTAATGTTAAACATATGCCGAGTATTGAATATCATAGGGGCCGTGGTGCTCAGTTTCAAAGCAGTCCTTCAAAGTGACATTTCATGTTGTCATACTCTCATGTTGGTGTTTTCCTTGATGATACAGGAAATGATTTCATAAATTTGCCGAGCACAATGGAGCGCTTTGTCCGAGGCGGCCCTCGGTAAAATAACACTTCCTCCGCGGGTCGCTGAGACACAGAGAGGACTCTTGTTTTAAAAACGCGCATGAGGAGGAGAGATTGAAAAACAGAGCGAGGGCCTGACGTCCATTTGTATGCCTGTGAGTTTTATTGTTCTCACAGCCCCCTCGAAACGTCCCACCTCTGCTCACAACACACTTCCCAGCTCCTGATTCAACTCTTCTGTGCTGCTCATGGCTGCCTTTTTCATTTAAACACATTATCGGGCCCCAAATTTCACTCCAATATCACCTCATCTCTCCATAGTACATTAACCCTTGCCAATTGCCTTCCAAATGACCCCATTACAGACTGCTTTCACACTCTGCAGTATTTCTGCCCCATTCATGACACACTCACACACACACTGGCCCTCATTCCGTGTTCTGCACCCCTGTTGAGCCGTATGGCCACTGACCACAGACTCATGTGGGGAAGCTTAATGAACTATCAAAAGTGAAACTGTTTTCGCATTCACAGTTGGAAATGTCAATATGCACCGTCATCAGTTGGAACTCACTGTAACATACGCTAGCCTCTTTAACATCTCCTTAAACCTTTCAGCTGCAAAATATTGACAGACCTTCTGATTCACGCTGCACGCAAACATGACAACAGCTTACTCAAACCAACAAGATTCTGTGGGTTCTGATTAGGGGTCGACTGATATATGTTTTTCAGGGCCGATGCCGATACAGATTATTACACACCAAGTAGACAGATAACCGATATTTTGAACTGATATATGTCTGGTGTAAGAATGAAAATAAATGTCAAAAGTAAGAATAACAAGAACTCTGACAAAAACTTTCTTTAAATGCTTTTAAAATTTTAATCGGCAAATCGGTTTTTAAAAAACGCCGATACCAATAACCATAGAAATGCTTAATATCGGTGCCAATAATCAGCCAGGTCGATATTCGGTCGACCTCTAGTTCTGATTGGCTGGCTTTATGTTTTATATATATATCTTATATATATATCTATATACATCTTGTTTACAGCTGCAAAACAACTTAGCACAATTAATCGCATTCAAAATAAAAGTTTATGTTTACATGCTATATATGTGTGTACTGTGTATATTAATTATTTATAGATAAATACACACACACATTATATATAAATCATTTATATTTACATATAACATACATTATATACAAGTATAAATATATATATATATATATATATATATATACAAACATTTTAAAAATATATACATAAATGTGTGTGTATTTGTATATACATAATAAATATACACAGTACACACACATATAGTATATAAACATAAACTTTTATTTTGAATGCAATTAATCACGATTAATCATTTTGCAAGGTAGACAAAGGTACACAATTTATTTGAGAAAGCACAAATGTGAGTACAATACCACTTCAAAAATCTTGAATTATTTTTCTAAAAGATTTGGTAAAATTTTCTGGATTGAAGCATTAGATTTATGTTTAAAACAAGACAAAGAAATTTATATATATA
>JAHKKF010514980.1:0-16046 GCA_019740295.1 Labeo calbasu
AATTTTGTAAAATTGTAATTCATTTTTCATTTTCCTGCATTACTTGCTTTTCACACATTACTACCTGCTAAAATACAAGTTATGCATTATCAGAGTAAAGCTGTGCAACGATTAATTGTGATTAATCACATCCAAAATAAAAGTTTTTGTTTACATAATATATGTGTGTGTACTGTGTATATTTCTGTATGTATAAATACACACATGTGCATGGATATATTTAAAAAATATGTTTGTACATAAAATATATATTTATATAGAATAATAATTAGATCAATATATGTAAATATTTTTAAAATATATACTGTATGTGTGTTTTTATATATACATAATAAATATACACAGTACACACAAATATATTATATAAACAAAAACTTTTATTTTGGATGCGATTAATCGTTGCACGGCACTGCATCAAAGTCAGAGTAAGATCTGAAACCTGTTGTATAATATTTAGTGTCAGTTTATCCCACCATATGCTGTTATTGTTATAGTAAACACAAGAGTATCAGCCTCTCCAACATTAACTTTGCTTACAGAGTGAAACCCTCATTTGTAAGAGATCTGTCCACCATTGCAAAATGTGATCACAGTCCATTGACCCTCAATAGAAAGGCTTTTGGGTCTACATTGGGGTCACGGGACCACAGCACAGTGGTTTGCCACCCAGGCTGAACAGAAACAGACTCTGTATGGCAACCTTCAAACATCAACTTGGATGTGATATCAAGGTGTGGGATAGTTTTCACTGATTTTAAAAGCATTTCCATCAGGAATCAATGCAAATACTGAAAGAGGTATGTTCAAATCAAGAATACGAGTGTGAAAATGTCATTTTCTAGATTGTGTTTAGTAAGTGATGAATGATGTCTAGTGAAAAGGTAACTACCTCTCAGATCAGGAGAGTGTGGTGCTGATGAGACTCACTGAGCTGGAGCTGAGATCTGGAATATGATGCTGTCACACCGAGTTGGGCGAGCGTGTCATGTGCTTGTGCTGGTGTTGTGTCTGTCTGCGGCTGAGGACTTCGACTGGTCAGCGAACAACCACGACTCCTTCTATTATGGCACTTTTCCAAATGGTACGATCCCAGCATTACTATACAGATTCCTTTCTCAGCCACTATGGCCTTTGGGAAATGAATTGACCTGCATGGATATCAATGACAAAAGTTAAATACATCTAATTTATACTTCATGTGTATACTTCTCTACCGTTTCACTTCATTTGTCAGGATTTTCGTGGGGTGCCGGCAGTTCAGCCTATCAAACAGAAGGAGCCTGGGACAAAGATGGGAAAGGACTGAGCATCTGGGATGTGTTCACTCATAAAAAGGGAAAGACGTTTTTGAATGATACCGGAGACTCTTCATGTGAGGGATACTATAGAATCAAGGTGACCATGTTGGTACTTAACACAGCATTGGCTATCAAAAGCACCAGCTGAAATGCAACAACATTTTTGATTCACTGTCTTGTGTATAGGATGATATTTCTTTGATGAAAGAGCTGAATCTGAATCACTATCGCTTCTCCATCTCCTGGCCCAGGATCATGCCAACTGGAATCCGGTGTATGTATTTGTACTGCTAGCTCTACGTAGGATGTTCGTTATTAATAAATTCCCATTATATTTGAGCTCCACTTCTTTGTGTTTGCAGCTGACCATGTGAATGAAAAAGGAGTGAAATACTATAATGCTCTTATTAATGAGCTGCTTGAACACAATATCACTCCCATTGTGACTCTTTATCATTGGGACCTGCCACAGGTGAGTATTTCTGAATATCTCATATAGGTTTATTAATAGCGTTATTTAATATATTTGACCCTGGACCACAAAATTAGTCTTTAGTAGCGCAGACACTGTATGGGTCAAAATGATAGATTTTTCTTTTATGTCAAAAATCATTAGGATCCCAGATAGCACATGTACCTCTGCAAGATGTCTGTTAAAGATCTCTTGATCTGGAAAGCATCTGCTGTGTACAAACATCTAAGAGACGTCTTTAAGATGTCAGTTTTACATACATTCTAACTCATGAACATCCTAAAGACATCTATTAAACATCTTTTTGACATCTGATAGAAAACGTCCTGTAGACGTTTTGCAGATGAGCACTCTAAAAAATACGTCTTGCAGATGTAAAAGATGTCAAATAGACATATCTGTGATGTATGTGTGCTATCAGGGATATTAAGTAAAGATCATGTTTCATTAAGATATTTTGTAAAATTCCTACCGTAAATATACTAAAACTTAGTTTTGGATTAGTAATATGCATTGCTAAGAACTTTATTTGGACAACTTTAAAGGCGATTTTGTCAATATTTAAATTTTTGTACACCCTCAGATTCCAGATTTTAAAATAGTTGTATCTCGGTCAAATATTGTCCTGTCTCAACAAACCACACATCAACGGAAGGCTTATTTATTCGGCTTTCAGATGGTGTATACATCTCAGTTTTAATAAAATGACTTTAATGACTGGTTTTGTGGTCCAGAGTCACATATTCTGGTTTAATTAACCTCTCTAGGACGTTTTCATTAATAGATTTTTACTAAAACAAAGCCGTGAGGCAGCAGACTGTTCAATGGGTTCTAATACTTTTGACTTTGTTTTGTTCGTTCAAATAACGCAAGATTGAGTAATAATATTAACAGGGTACAATACGGATATATAACAAAAACGGAAAATGTATTGTAAAAAATAGACGTGTTAATGTATGTCATATTTACCGTTGCTCGACGAAATCTCGTCTGTGAAATCCAGAAAACCATCGGGAGTTTGCGTGAGGATTCCTCACGTAAACAATTCCTCACGTAAATTTAGCAACGGTTAAGTTAGTCATGTGAATTCGGTGTGTTGACAAATAAGCTGCTAGGTTAGAAAATGATTTCTGTATGAGCTGTGCGTCATATACCTCTACATCTCATATATCCCTATATATTGACAATAATGGACTTTTTTGTCCACATGAAGTCGGAAGTTTTGCTAATGTAACAATGCTAACAGTCGTCTGTCCCTCACAGCCTCCTTTTCGATTTTCATTTACTTTACGCTCTCAACAATATCTGTCAAGATTTGACTAGTAAAAAGATGAATACCCTTACACATTTAATGAATTTAATTCATCCACAGTATTGACTGCAGATCAGTCTGTAACCTTTTTAGTAAAGTTTTATCATTTATCACGTGTCTGTACATCTTGGACAGGTTTTGCAGGAGAAATATGGTGGATGGCAGAACATCAGCATGATTAATTATTTCAACGACTTTGCCAATCTTTGCTTTGAGCGTTATGGGGACCGTGTCAAACACTGGATAACTTTTAATAACCCATGGGTATGCTCACTCTATTCATCATCTCTAGATATTAACAGCAAATGTGTGAAGGATGTGCTTATTAATGCTCATTGTGTGTCAGTCAGTGGCGGTGGAGGGATATGAAACTGGAGAACATGCTCCAGGACTGAAACTTAGAGGCACAGGGGCCTACAGAGCAGCTCACCACATCATTAAGGTGACGTATCACTGCGCCTTGATATAATATTGTACCATGGTATTTCAGAATGGTATTTTTGGACAATACTGTTTGTGTTGGTTTACTAACAGGCACATGCTAAGGTTTGGCACACTTACGATACTCAGTGGCGAAAAAAACAAAAAGGTATGAGCTTAGCATATCTCTAAGTTTATTAAAAATTACACCCTTTGAATGCTCAGGCCTCTTTCTTCTCTAGGTATGGTGGGTATTTCACTCTCTGGGGACTGGGGGGAGCCTGTGGACATCTCTAACCAGAAGGACATTGAGGCTGCAGAGAGATATGTCCAGTTTTACATAGGCTGGTTTGCTACACCCATCTTTCATGGAGATTATCCTCAAGTGATGAAGGATTTTATAGGTACATGATGTTAAGTATGTGAGGTCAAGAATGGCACAATTCAGCATACTAATGACAATTTTTTATTCAAGGGAGGAAGAGTGCTCAGCAGGGTTTGGGAACATCTCGCCTTCCCACCTTTTCTTCTCAGGAGAAGAGTTACATCAAAGGCACCTCTGACTTCCTAGGCGTGGGGCACTTCACCACACGCTACATCACCCAAAAGAGCTTCCCTTTCAACCGTGGCTCCACCTACTTCTCAGATCGGGACGTAGCAGAGCTGGTTGACCCACGTTGGCCTGATCCTGGTTCGGAGTGGCTCTACTCAGTTCCTTGGGGCTTCCGCCGCCTGCTCAACTTTATAAAGGTTTGCGGTTTCATATCATTTCCTCATGCTGTCTCTTGATCTTGTTTCATTCATAATATATATTATTAATGTCTTTGTGACAGTATGATGTCAGGAACTGACAACTCTTAAATCATGCTCTTTGACTTTCTAAAGACTCAGTATGGGAACCCTATGATCTTCATCACTGAGAACGGGGTCTCAGAGAAGATGCTGTGCACAGAACTGTGTGATGACTGGAGGATACAGTATTACAAGGATTACATCAATGAGATGCTCAAAGGTAACCAGTCCAAAAATGAGTAAAGGGATGGGTCACCCGACAATACTTTAATGAAAGGAATACTTTCATCTGAGGGACACAAAAGAAGATCTTTTGAAGAATGTTTAAAGTGTTCTTGTCAAAGGGGTACAAAACAATAGTGGATCCCATTAACTTAAATAATAATAAAAAAAAAAGTAATTGTGATTTTTTTTAATCTCACAATGCTTACTTTTTTCTCGCAATTATGTAATACAAACTTGCCATTCGGACTTTTTTTCTCAGAATTGTGAGATTTAAACTCGCAGTTGCGAGTTGTAAAGTCAGAATTCTGAGCTTTTCTTTCAGAATTGCATGGAATAAACTCAAGAAATAAATGCGCTGTTCACACAGGCGATGTCTTTTACCAGTAAAACACCATTCACACATTAGTTTCAAAATACCGGTAAAATCTGTGACATCATTAACCAGAAACGGTTAACCTCTAAATGACACTGCCTGCCGGTGTTGTGTTTGTAAACATGGAGGAGTATACGTGTTTTTTCAGTTATTTTTTTGATGTTTTTATTTTTGCTAATGTCAGAATTGCAAGAAATAAACTTGCAGGTGCGAGTTTATATCAGGCAGTTCTGAGAAAAAAAGTCAGAACTGCAGTTTATATCTCTCAATTCTGACTTTATAACTCGCAATTGCAAGTTTATATGTCAATTCTGAGAAAAATGTCAGAATTACGAGTTTGTATCATGCAGTTCTGAGAAAAAAGGTCTGAGTTGTGAGACCAATAGTCATAATTACCTTTTCTCTTTTATATTTAGTGGTGGAAACAGGCTTCCATAACTTTCATTGCATGGGTGGGAAAAAAGACAGTCATTTTTCAAAATATATTCTTTTGTGTTCTACAGAAGAAAGAAATTAATACAGATTTGGAACAATAAATAATGACAGAATAGTTACAAATTGTAAAAAATGATTCTGTATTTTATTTGTTGCTATCCTGCAGCTATCAGAGATGGAGTGAATGTTAAGGGCTACACCGCTTGGTCCCTTTTGGACAAGTTTGAGTGGGATGAGGGCTATTCAGAGAGGTTCGGCCTGTACTACGTGGACTTCAGGAACAAAAATAAGCCTCGCTACCCCAAGGCCTCTGTTCAGTTCTACAAACGCATCATTAGGTTTAATGGATTTCCCAATCAGAGAGAGGTGAATCTATTTTGTTGAAATACCCATTATATAGAACAATAGAACAAAAGAAGTCACAATAGTCCTAGAGATATATAAAAGTAGCAGTTCTTCTTCTGTTTTCTTTTTTAACATAAAATGTCAATTTAATACATTGCAAGGACTCTAATAAAGCTAATTCATAAATACACAAATATATATTTAAAACACATATACACAAAATACAATACCTACAAGACTACAAAACTGTGGAGAGAACTAAAACAGATACCACACACTCACAGTTAAATAACAAAGGGCATTTTTGAAAGAGGACATCGGATGTAAAAATTTACTTTTACATGGTGTTTGCATATAAATGTGTCTTAGCAGTGTGTGGAAACACAACCACCCTACAATGATAAAAATCCATTCACTACTTATTTTTATATTTTTTAATCCCAAAAAACCTAAACCGTCTCAATTATCAAGCCGTTTTGATTTTCTGGGCATTATGACATCATACTGCTCAGGTCCCGCCCATGACCACTGTAGAACTGTTCCGTATTAGCATACTTCCACCCTCAGCCAGTTGTACGCTGTCTGCCATTTCCTCATAAGCAATGCAAGTGTTGGACGTAAAAGTGAACATAAGAGTCTTCATTTTTTCCTGACATGAGAGCCACTGAGGATCCAATGGATTTGTTTTGTTTTAGACATAAAACAGAAGGGAGGGACAGAGTGAGCAGTAGCTCATTATCATTTAAAGAGACATGCACCGAAAACAAGTCGCTGTGAACAGAGCTGTTTTTGACAAGGTAAAAAGCTCTTGTTTTACACAACCGTTGAGGAATTTTAACCAAAGTATGTTGCAGACATTTCATGAAGACCCTAAAGAATCATACCAACTTGGGCATCCGATGTCCCCTTTAAGGAAAGTGCTGTTTGCGCACTGATTAACATTTTGAATGAACTGATTCTGCTCCAGACTGTTTGACAGCCGTCTTGCGGTAGTATTTGGATTAGATCATCTGTTTTGGTATTGGAACATGCTGTTTAGAGTCAATTAAATGTTTGAACATTTCCAATTAAATAGCTGTTTAGGATGAATACTCCAGCGACCTCGTTTGGTTATCTACCAACAAAAACGTCTTGGAGAACCCAAGATTAGGATGTAATTACCATATAAATAGTATTTTCTAATTATTTTTCTGTCGTTTTGTAATGAACAAACTCCAGCTGCCTTGGACATGTTCCAAATGTTTATTTTCAGATAATACAAAAACATGTAAACCATTTTATATAGAACTGTTTATATAAACCATGTATTAAAGGTGGTGTAATGAACTGATTTAAACAATCAAGTTAAATACCAAATGCAAAGACAGATTACGGTACAGAATCCTGAAAGGACTGCAAGCCTCTATCTGTAAGAGAACAGAATGAATAAATGAGACAGTGACTGTATGCTCTGAATCATCATCATTGGCAGGTTGAGATCTGGAAAAGGAAAGCTACAGAGACTTGCTCCACCAGCAATCAGCTCCTGGCTGCAGGTCAGTGGATCATTGATTCAAACTTAGTTGACGAACTGGGGCAAACAAGGAAAAATTCCATTTGCTGATCACAGACTAAAAGAAATAATCATGTAGCCTTTAATCAAGAACAAATTCAGTGGGAACAAATTCCTCTTAAACAGTGCATGAGAACATTCCTTGTGTTCATCTGGATCTCCACTGTTTTATTATGCTAACCTCATTTGTGGTTTGACCAGGTTTCTACTCAGCCATTAGCGTCCATAGGGACTCGGTATGCTTACCACGAGAATGGATTGACAAAGACTTTTGGGGAGGTCTGAAACAGAGACCTCTAACAGGACTTTTCTTTGTTTGCCCCTCCAGCTAGAAGAAAATCCAAGGAAAATAAAGATCATGTAGAGATGCCAAAGATTTGGCCAGTGCTTGATGAAGTTTAGGTACTAGGGTACATATAGAAGTAACTTGTTCTTTTCTTTTCGGCTTGGCAAACATCCGACAAAGTCTTTAAAAAACCTCAAAATGATTGCGTGGTGTAGTTAGATAAAAAGGACATTAAGCAACTCCAGTTCTGGCCTACTCTGATCTTGGGAAACTGAAATGTCTCAAGTCTTCAGAGGCCATATTCTGTAAGCTTCAGTGAATGGTAATAAAATGGCTCTACAGTACATATAATCCTAATTAAATGTCACCGTAAAGAAATAACCAGATCAGCTATTGGAGCACTTTTGATTAAAAGGGTCAATACATCGTAAAACCTTATTTCATTAGGACAAACTATAATAGAGTGCAACAGTGCTTTCCCACTTTTTAATGGCCTTGGTTCTGGAAGTATCTTTCCCATTCATTTTTATTTCTTCCTTTTTATTAGAGTTATAGGCTATGAAAAAAACAAATCAGCTACATTGTGAATCATTACAAACTTGATTTGAAACAAAAAAGTATTTGAACACTGGGCAGAAAACAATAGAAATGGCACTGAATAAAAAAAAACAAAGTAAGGTAATTGCGACTTTTTAAATCACACAATTCGGGTGTTTTTTACTCAAATGTGAGTCATAAAGTCAAAATTGTGAGATATAAATTCGCAATTCTGACTTTTTTCTCAGAATTGCGTATTTATATCTCACAGATCTGACATTATAACACAATTGTGAGTTATTGAGTCAGAATTGTGAGACATAACCAGCAAATTCTGAGCATATCAGTATTTTCCCCCCCTCAACAGGCCGAATTACGAGAAAAAAAGTACGAAATGCAAGGGAAAAAAAGTCTGAACTGCGAGAAATAAAAAGTCTGAACTGCAAGAGAAAAAAAAAGTCAAAATTGCGAGGGGAAAAAAAGTCAGAAGTGTGAGAAAAAAATAGTCAGAACTGCAAAAAATAAACAGTTTAAATCACGATTAAAAAAAAAAATTGCAATAAAAAAAAAAGGCAGAAGTGTGATAAAAAAAGGCCAAATTGCAAGAGAAAAAAAAAAGTCTGATTTGCGAGGGAAAAAAAAAGTCGGAATTATGAGAGAAAAAAGTCAGAACTGCGAGGGGGAAAAAAAAAAAGTCCGGACCGCGAGAAATAAAAAGTCCAAATTGCAAGAAAAAAAAAAGTTTAAATTGCAATTAATAAAAGTAGTCAGAATTGCAATTNAAAAAAAAAAGTCTGATTTGCGAGGGAAAAAAAAAGTCGGAATTATGAGAGAAAAAAGTCAGAACTGCGAGGGGGAAAAAAAAAAAAGTCCGGACCGCGAGAAATAAAAAGTCCAAATTGCAAGAAAAAAAAAAGTTTAAATTGCAATTAATAAAAGTAGTCAGAATTGCAATTAAAAAAAGGCTGAATTGCAAGAAAAAAAAAAACTGAACTGTGAGAAAAAAGGCCAAATTGCAAGGGAAAAAAGTCTGATTTGCGAGGGAAAAAAAGTCAGAATTGTGAGAGAAAAAAAAAAAAGTCAGAACTGCGAGGAAAACAAAAGTCTGCACTGCAAGACATAAAAAGTCCTAACTGCAAGAAAAAGAAAATGTGCGAATTGCAATAAAAAAAAAAAGTCAGAATTGCAAGAAAAAAAAAAACTGCAAGAATTGTGAGGGAAAAAAAGTCCAAATAGCAAGGGGAAAAAGTCTGAATTGTGAGTACAAAAAAAAAAAAAAGAGTCCAAATTGTGAGGTAAAAGAGTCTGAGGTAAAAAAAATAAATAAATAAAATATATATATATTTTTTTTAAATGAATGGGATTTTTTTTCTTACTTGTGGAACCCGACTGTTGCACTCTATTATTAGAATAAATTTCATACTGTGTTGTCAAGTTTTATCAGGACCAATTGCATAAGCCACAATGACATATTGCTTATAGACTGGCAAACAAAAATTCTGTCCACATAACCTTTGTGATCTGTCTGCTGCTTTAATAATAGCTTGCTTTACTGTAGTTTTGATTAATAGCAAATAATCATCTGATTATTAAGATTTCTAAATCTTTTTAATCAGAACCTGAAAATGTTGCTTTTGCTTAATACTCGAATGCTATTTTTAATAAACAAATGTTTCCCATCAAAAAGATCAGTTTCATACTGTACGTGCAGTAAAATCCTCAAACAGCCAACGTAAGTTTATAAATTACAAGGATGCTTGATTTGAATGGCATGCTGCCCTTTGGCTTATAACCCAGTTGACTAATTGTGCTGCTTTATTGTGAGCTTACCCAGCAGCCCTCAAAGGGTTAATGTATCCTGCTGCCATCCTAAGATTATTTCTCTCTCTTCATTAGAGGAACAGCGGAATACGGCTGCCAATATTCTAAGACTTATTCATGGTAAGCCATCACACACAAACACACACACAACAGCTGGAAGAGAACTATATTAACCCTTTGAGTGCTCCGTTATGCAAAAGCAGTGTGAAACTGGGCTATGCTAATATGTTTGGACTGATAAACACATTTGTGTATGTACATTTCAGATCCTTTAACCAGCCACATGGAGATGGTGACCGAGGTTGTGGTTCCCACAGTGTGCACCCTCTGCATTTTGATCAGCGCCGTCTTTCTCATGTTCCTGCTCCGCAAACGCAATTAACCCATTTTTTTGGAAACAAACAAAACAAACTGATTTTGGCCCTTGTTTTATGGTTACTATACTATTTGCGTTGAGGAGGTTAAGGATACTAGGGCTGTCACTAAGGATTATTTTGGTAATCGAATAATCGGTCGATTATTTTGACGATTAATCAAGTTAATCGGATAATTGTAATTTTTTTGTAGTAATAAAAATAGACCTAAGCAAACAATAGCCTTTAAAATGACTGAAAATACAGATATAATAGCAATGAGGCAATAAGAATTAGTTCAAATAAAGTATCAAAAGCAAGTAATCATGGTTTTATTGAACAAAACTGTTAAAAATACATGGCCTGACGACTGTTTTTACACTTTACTGCACAATCTAGTCCTTTTTTAATATTGACTAAATAACATTTAATTCAAATGCCCGTTTAATCTTTAATATTTGTCCATTTTCTTACGACAGAAATGCTACAGCCACTGCAATTTCTTGAATATGTGGACATCAAAATGTGTAAACTCTAAAGCGAGGGTTTAAACTTTTATTTTCAAATCACGAACAGTTTGCATATTAAGAAAGATACTGATGTATTCTCCTGTGTTTGCGTAGGTCTATAAGTGATTTACCTTACAAATCTCATGAAATTGTGCACGTTGTGTTCTCAGATGATAATTAATAAACCCAAACTCACAGGAATATACAAAGATGGAGTCTGAGATGCTCCACACATGTAAATGATAACAGTTTGTGTGGAGCAGCATTTACGTGCATAACCTACACCTTTTTTTTTTTAAATCGAGTACTCGAATTGAATCAGAGAATCGTGCCAGCCTAGATACTATGCTGAGTTTAATGGTATAGGCAATAGTTAACCATTTTTTGGATTATTTTTTCTATGTGGGCTAAACTAGTTGTCTTAAACCCTGTTGAAACCTTAAAGTGGTTGCATATGCACCGTTCATAGGTTTGGGGTCAGTAAGACTTTTATTTTTATTTTTTAAGAAATTCATACTTTTTATTCAGCATGGATGCATTAAATGGATCAAAACTTACAATAAAGTTGAAAAATGCTACAAAAGATTTTTATTTCATATAAATGCTGTTCTTTCAAAGTTTCTATTCTTAAAAAAAATCCAGAAAAAGTAACATGGTTTCCAAAGAAATATTAAGCAGCACATCTGTTTGTGAAATAAAAAAATATATATAATAATTTACAGTATTTTAAACTGTAACAGTATTTCACAATACTGTTTCTGATTGCATTAATAAATAAATGTAGCTCTGGTGATCATGACTATTCTTTGTAAAACATAAAAAAGACCCTAAACTTTGAACAGAATTGTGCAGAAGCAAATTAAAAACATTGCGTACGAAGCAATAAATAAATATGGCATCCGACTTGACATTTTCTGTGAGTTCATTTCTAATATATGGAGTCTTACCGATGTTAAGTGAAGCTGATGAGACTACAGCTCACCATGGTCCTGTAGTAAGACATCTTCTCGCTTTCTCCATTCACAGACACATCCAGGGGTATATCTGCAATGTGTGTGACAAGATAAGTTGAAATGTCATGTTTCCTTTTGTTTCAGTTAAATGAGCAACAACATAAATGAAACTAGAACAGCGAATTCACCTAAATCAAAACTGATGTGGTCTACTAAAGGCTTGTCACTGAGATACAAAGCGGTTTTGACTTCCTTTGACCCCTGTCCACTGGACACCTCCATAGCCCAAGAGAACGGCTGCTCCCTTATGAAAAACAAAAACAAATATGAATTCATACTTATAAAAGTGATTATGCTGTTCAGTACATTTTACATAAACTGGAAAAATTACAGAGAGAACCTGATAGTTTATAAGAAATGCAGCAAATACTCACTTCTCATAAAAGTAGCTAATAAGTGCAGGCTTAATTTGCAGCTGGAAGACATGGTCCTCATTATAGTCGGATGATTTGTAGTACTGCAAACAGGACCTGATATCAAATATTACAGTTAGAAGCTTGCTATGCACCATCCTCAATGCAATCAAGGGATCTGTAGTGCTTTCTGAAGAAAAAAAGTTCTCTAATTTTCTCTGAAACAAATGGTGTGATATTATTTCTTTACATTTTGAATCACAGTTTGATTAATATATAATTTCCGGAAAGGGCAGGAAACTCACTGAGTGAAAAGGAAGAGGCGATCATGAGGAAGACTGAGGAAAGTGCTGCAGGTGCCCAGGATCTCCAGCAGGTGGTGCAATTTCCTCACTCTTATCACCTGCTCCTGCAGGTCCACCTCTGTGTCCAAGTAGTAACTCTGAAAATGACAGATAACATGTATAAACCATGCTAGTATTCATCTAAATCTTTAAAAAATCTTTAAAGATAATTAAAAACGAAAAGTGTTTCATACCAAATAGTTGAGAGTTGTAAGTTCCTTTCCTAAAAAGAATAATATCAGAATTACGTCTTCAATCTGCTTCTCAACAAACAATTTTATTTAGGTAATTAGCAGATGAAGTGAATTATAAACCAAAAACCAAACAAGAATTTTTTAGGAATTGGCGTACCAACAAGGTAGTTGATGAAGTCTTTCCTGATCTTGTCCAGGCCGAGCTCTAGCAGCATATTGGCGGGTGTGAGGCCTGTGAGAGGCATGGCGTCTATCTGCTGCTGGTACGACTGCACAATCATCTTACTGAGAGTGCTATTGCTGTCTTTGTGGATCTAAGGAAAGAAATACCCTTATTACAGTTTTAAAATATTTATGCTGAAAAAAAGATAAAAATGTTAGATCGTATTTATTCACATAATGGTTAACCAAAAAATAGTGCATTTAAACAGACATGGAGCTGGACACACCCATGGTTTGATTTTACCAAGCTTCACTGCTTTGACGACAATTTTCAGGCATTCTGTTATGTCTTGATATGAAGTCACACCTATGAGAGAAAAGAAATATTACATTTGGTTACAGGAAAGGTGTATTTCTGTATTTTGTTAAAATTCCCAAAGCTAATATTTACTCTTCCTCATCTTCTCCCACAGTTGTTCCGTAAAGTCCAGGTCTCCTCTCTCAATCACCATCGAGGTGAAGGCTGCTGTACCATCTGTCTTTGCTTTTTGTTTCTGTTATAAAAGATCAAATGGATAGTTCACACATACACTGAACTTCTGCCATTGTTTACCCATTCATTCCTAATTGTATCTTTCTTCTTTAGTGGAACACAAAATGAGAATTTTGCTAACAATATACTAGCTTCTATATAATTAAAGTGATAAATTGAGCTGTTAACATTATATTAATTTACCTCAGAGGCTTTGGTAGCGTGTCCTGGTACTCCTTGTGCAACATTCTCAAGCTCTAAAATAAGGAAGAAAAACAGTTTCATAAACCAGCAAATTATCTCCCTCAAACTGCACAGCACGTTACACTCGAAAGCAAAAAATTCAAAGACTGCCAATTAGCAGCATTTATATGTAGGTGTGATTTTTTCTCACTACTATAATCAATACAGCTGCTATACCCTCTATGAGTGATCTGGTCAGGTCCACTGCAGACTGAGTCTCCATTGGTTCCAACCATTCAGTTTCTCCTGTTCTCAAACCCTCTGCCAGAGCCTAGTCAAATGTTTTAAAACAAAAACAATAAATGCTGATGACATGAAAATTATTATATTATATTATATTATATTATATTATATTATATTATATTATATTATAGTGTTAAACATTTCTTTATCTAGAATAAATCAATTTATTTTAGTNTTTAAAACAAAAACAATAAATGCTGATGACATGAAAATTATTATATTATATTATATTATATTATATTATATTATATTATATTATATTATATTATATTATATTATAGTGTTAAACATTTCTTTATCTAGAATAAATCAATTTATTTTAGTATTTTAACTTTTTTAAAAGTTAAAATACTAAAATAACAACTAAAATTAAATGTAAGTTTAAAAAAAAAAAAAAATCACACAAAAAAACACAAAAGCAAATAGCAAAATTACTAAAACCTTTAATTAAAATAACACCTTAAAATATAAAAACTAAATCTAACTCATTAATAAAAAAGTGTTCATAAAATCAGCATAATTCCGTAAAAAACCCTGTAATGTTTAATGTAAGAAATTATAGAAATTAATACTTTTATTCAGCAATAATCATCAAAAGTGACGATAAAGGCATTTATAATGTTACAAAAGATATCCATTTCAGATAAATGCTGTTTTTCTGAACTTTCTATTCATAAAAAATAAATAAATAAATAAAATTCTATTCAGCTGTTTTCAACATAATAATAAAATGTTTTTTTGAGCAGAAAATCTGAATATTAGAATTATTTCTGAAGAACCATGTGACTGGAGTAATGATGCTAAAAATTCAGCTTTGAAATCACAGGAATAAATTAGACTTTAAAATATATTCAAATAGAAAACAGTTTTAAATAGTGAAATTATTTCAAAATAATATTGTTTTTGCTGTACTTAAGATCAAATAAATGCAGGCTTGGTAAGCAGAAGAGACTTCTTTAAAAAACATTAAAAATCTTACTGTTCAAAAACTTTTGACTGGTAGTGTACATATAAAACACTAAAACTACACTGTATAGGAAACACAATTTATTTCCAACACTTACGAGAAGGAACTCCATCTCTCTATGGGTCTGATAGAGTGGACTCCTTATGTCTCCAACTGCCACTTTGATATTCTGTAAATAAAAAAAAAACACACGCAGCTAAACAAAACACTTGGTAACCTCAATAGGCAGTATGATCAAAATTGATTATTTGGGACTATAGTGCCAAAGGCAACGGATGCGGCAGTATTGCTGACCAGAGATGCTTTAGAAGACAAGGGCGGACACTCCAATACTTTCTCCACATTGTTCCAAGTAAGACTCGCTATTACACTGCTCTGAGACTCAAACATCATGCTCTCCTCTTTTAAGGAGCAAAACAGATTGTACTGTGCATAGCCTTTGGTCGCCACCTGAAAAAACAAACAAACATAATATTCTTAACAGATACCTAACAGTGAGAAATCTATAGGAGCTAAATAACAGCAACAACAAAAATCTTACTGTAGAAGCATGGTGTCGTTTCTCATGTTCTTGTTTGAGCTCATCCAATGTGGTGAACGAGGTTTCATCTGCTGTTGGACCTCCAGAACATCGGAAAATAAAAAGATGTTGTCTCTGTTTACAAAGATTAATCTCTTTAAGCTTACTTATCTCTTTAAATAATACATAAGCGCTACTACCTTTGCAGCTGACTGTATACAGTTTGACACCACTGGTTTTGTTCCCACTGTAGACAGTTTCTACTCCAAGCCAGGCAGTGGCACAGGGGTCTGATTTGTCACAACGGACCCATAGAGGGTGTAGAGTCCTTGGAGCTTCCACCAGGGGCATGTTGGGGTTGTGAGCCATGGTGTACCACGACAACAGCTGCCTAGTTATAGAGAGTGATTAAAAATAATTTGTTGTTATTGTGCTCAACCTTGGTAAGGGAAAATAATTCTTTAATCATACTAAATTGCAAAAAGCAGCTGCTTTCACCTTGCTTTCATGATGGAGAGAGGTTGAGGCCCAGGATCTTGCTCCACTTTAAAGAGTGTATCTTCAACAGCACTGGAGTCAGCTGTAGTTTCTGTAACTTCTGGTTCATACTTTGGTTGCTTTTGATTAAATAGGTTCATAAGTAATGAAAAGTTTAGTGTAAATACGAATAGAACATGATATGTGACCCTAGACCACAAAACCAGTCATAAGTAGCACTGGTATATTTGTAGCAATAGCCAAAAAG
>JAHKKF010514984.1:2616-21383 GCA_019740295.1 Labeo calbasu
TTTTTTTGAGTTGACTGAACTTAAAATTTTAAGGCAGCCAGGTTACAAATTATTTTAAGTTGACTCAACAAATTGTTTTTTACAGTGTATTTGCTGCAAATTTACATTTAGCTGTTTTGTGGAAACCAAACGCAAACTGTAAGAATAACTGTAAGAAACTTAAGAATTTGCAAGCTTTCACATATTAGTATTTTTTAAAATACAACACATTCTATCTTATATCTATCCATTCACCCTCTTTCCATATAAATTCCCTCTTTATCTCCTTAAACTATTTCCTTTTTCATCAGTCCCCCTCGCCCATGTTGTCTCATTGTATTTCATTGTATCTACCTCAACACATCAGATTGACCCTCGATTCATTTCTGATGAATCTATCACAGAGAGAGGGAAAAGGAGAGAGAAAGAGGGACGAACAAAAATGAAGGAATGTGGGAGAGAGAAGCTTATATACATTTTCTCTCTCTAGCAATCTGCGTGAAGAGAAAGAGAATTCCAGAAAGTAAACTAGATTCGGCCCCTTGGGCAGAGTTTTAATAAGGGAGCGTGTGCTAGTTTTGCTTGGAGCTGGAATGGGCAATATCAGGATTTCCTGAGTGATAAATTACCCTTTGTCTTCCTGATTTTAATGAGTGAACATGGAGAAGGATTTTAAGGGCTATTATCTATCATGGTACATTTGTTGCTGGCTGAGGGAAGAGCTGCTGATGTAACAATATCTTGAGTGAGACTGAAAGAATTCATGATTTTACACATCACTGTAGACATAGATGTGCTGTGCTGCCTTTCTATTTATTAGACAATTTGAGACCACACAATTTAAAGGAACCATCTATCATACCATATACTGTGACAACAATCTATTGCATTTCTGACACATACTCCTACCTTAGCAACACACAGCAGTTCCTGTGTGATTTTGGGTGTTTTTTTTTCCTGATGTGACAAAGTGTTTTGAGTGAATCAGATAAGTTAATGATCCAGTGAATCACTCTAAAAGAAAGCCACTGGTTTTGTTCCTGAATAAACCAATTCTTTAAACAAATTGGTTGAGTGCATGATTCAGTTACTCACTTATATGTTTCAGTCCTGAATGAATCAAGTGTTCTGAGTGAATTGATTCAGTGACTCATTGCTGAACAAATTCAGTGTTTTGGGTTAACTGGTTAAATGGATGATCCACTTAATCACTCAAAAAAAAACAACACAACTTTTCAACAACTCCACTGAGAGCATGATTCAGTTATTCACTTACATGTTTCCGTCCTGCAAAAATCGAGTCTTTTGAGTGAATTGATTGAGTATATGATTCAATGACTCATTGTTAAATTATTCAAGTGTTTTGAGACTTAGTTAAATGGATGATCCACTGAATCACTCCAAAAAAATCCGTTACATTCTTAAATTACAATTTTTGAACAAATTAATTGAGTGCATGATTCAATCACTCACATGTTTCAGTCCTAAATAATTCAAGTGTTTTGAGTCAATCGACTGAGTATATGATTCAATGACTCGTTGCTTGTGTTTTGAGTGAATCGGTTAAATGGATAATCCACTGAATCACATAAAAAAGCCACATTCATTAAAATAGAGTTGCTGAACAAATCATGTGCACGTTTCAATTACTCACATGTTTCAGTGAATGAAGTGTTTTGAGTGAATACATTAAGTATATGACTCAGTGATTCATTGTCGAATGAATTATGTGTTTTGAGTGAATTGGTTAAATGGCTGATCCAATGAATCACTCAAAAAACAACAACACACGTTTCATTCTTATACAAACTAGAGATTTTTAACAAATCAACTGAGTGCATGATTCAATTACTTGCTTACATGTTTCATTCCTGAATGAATCAAGTGTTTGGAGTGAATCAACTGAGTATATGATTCAGTAACTGACTGCTGAATCAACTAAGTGTTTTGAGTGAATCGGTTAAATTGATGATCCACCGAATCACTTAAAAAAGTCACGTTTCATATACAAACTAGAGTTTTTGAACAATACATACATGATTCAATGACTCATTTATATGTTTCATTCCTAAGCAAATCAAGTGTTTTGAGTGAATCGATTGAGTACATGATTCAGTGACTTTTTGCTGAATGAATTCAGTGCTTTGAGTGAATTAGTTAAATGGATGATCCACTGAATCACTCCAAAAAAAGCCAAGTTTCTCTCTGAAATAAACTAGAGTTTTTGAACAAATCAATTGAGTGCATGATTCAATTACGCACATGTTTGAGTCCCGAATGAATCAAGTGTTTGAGTGTATGATTCAGTGACTCGTTGCTGAATGAATTAAGTGTTTTGAGTGAATCAGTTAAATGGATGGTCCACTGAAACACTTCATTCTTGTACAAACAAGAGATGTTGAACCAAGCAACTGAATACATGATTCAATTACACACTTACATGTTACATTCCTGAGTTACGTTACTGTCTATGCAGGGTCAGAAAGCTCTCAGATTTCTTCAAAAATATCTTAATTTGTGTTCTGAAGATGAAGGTTTTACAGGTTTGGAACAACATGAGGGTGAGTAATTAATGACAGAATTGATTTTTGGGTGAACTGGGTGAACTCAAATGACTTATTGATATTGAATGGTATTAGAAAATCTAAAGTCAAAACTGTTGTATAAGTTGACAATATCAGCTATTAAAAAAAAAGAAAAAAGAAAAGCAAAGATAAGGATGGAGTAGTTGGATTTGGAGCATGATCTGAGTCAACTTAACGCCTCTATTCCTTGCACTCTTCTTCAGAAGATTTATAAAATATCACCTGGCCCTCCCTAAAGTGGTAATGTGTCAGATCAGAACAGTTGCCAAGAGTGGTGGAGAGAGGAAAGAGAGGGGGTGAAGTGAAGGGCGGGATGTGATCAAACAGCTCATCCTCCCCCGATCAATCAGGAAGGGTCTGATTAATGCAAGCAGTGTTATAGTTTGGCATGAGTCTTAGGTGTGTGTGTAAGTGTCTGTAGGCTTTGTGTGACTGTGCAACATCTGCACAGAGGGCAAGTGGCCCAGCAGATCTCTCACCTAAATCAAGCACAAACTGTCTGCAGTATCATGAGTTGATTAATGACCAGGACATCAACACTGAGATGTGAATGCTGTGGTTTCCAATGACAGCATCGTCCTGAATGACATCAGATATAGCTGAATGCATTAAAATGTAATTGCATCCTGTTTTTTAATCAAATTATGTTCGAGGTTCATTAGTTAGTTTTCCCTCTTTTTTTGAAAAATCAAGCTTAAAGGTATAGTTCACCTAAAAATAATAACTGTTATTTAACCTATTATTTACTCTTTGTCTCTATTTTTTTAAAATATACATAGAAGTCAATGGGAACCAAAACTGTTTGGTTACCAACATCCTTCAAAATACCTTTTTTGCATGCAGGCTTGGAACAACATGAGGGAGAGTAAACAATTTTCATTTTTGGATGTACAATCCCTTTAAGATGAATTTTCCAGCAGGGGACCTCCAAAACGTCATGTCAATATCATTAGAGAATTTTGCTGTATGCTAAGTATTCTGCCACAGATAGAATATTAAAATGTATCTACAGGAAGAAGAAAAATAGTAAGCGTCTTTGCAATTAAAACGCCCACGTAAACATAACACATTACGAGCAATAAAACCATGGCGCATCTCCATAACTCTTTAAACTGTTACTGGATTACCATATATCATCAGAGTACACAGACAACATCTATAAGTATTAGCTGCCCTAGTATAACATGAGCCAAAGAGTTGTGTTTTGCCAATAAAATCAACTACACTTCATGTTTGTTTATGTTTTATGTATGTACAAACAAAATTCATGATTTCAAGAGAATAATGCCCACCAAAAAAGGTTGTTCTCATACCACTGCTGAGTGTTTATATGTATGTTCGGAGCAGGATTCAGCTGCGTTGGGAGGTAACATTCATCTTGCTAACTGAAGGTGTGTCTGTGTTTACAGAGGCATCTGTGACGCATGAAATATTAATATCTGGAAGAGGTAGAGGAATAAAAAATGCCATCCAAAGTGAGAACAAGAGATTTACACACATTCTGCTAGCTGTGAAAAGCAGTTTATATCGCATAAACCAGGGGGGAAATCCCAGATACTTCAACTAGTTGACCAGCACCTTTTATTTATGTAATAGCAATAGTTTTATTTATATAATGTGTAGAATATACTGTTATGTAGAGCAAATAATTGTGCGGACAGACAGAAAACAAGAAGCATTTAAAACATTCTTTCAGACACCTTTAACAACGTGAGATTATTTTTTTTGTAGAGATCAGGGCACAGCTTTAAATGAGAATATATAATATCAAAATGAAAAAAAGAAAACAATAGTTTAACATGCGATTTAAAACGCATCTATCAAGCAAATGTCTTAATATTATAAATAAGGGAGGTATTAATAAGCTCTACGTATGTAGCAAGGAGTGATGTACACTTAAAATTTGTACATATTAGCCCTTACTATATTATTTAGACATATTTTTTTAGATTGTACTACATTCACTGGCTATGACAATAGGGGAATTGGATTTTTTAATTAAAGCATGTGTTAGTCAGTCTACCACACAAAAGCAAAATCTGAGACACAAGTGGCTGGCAACTCTCCCCTATTAAGTGTTTTTTAAAAAATTCTGACTAAATAAATGGCTTTTGCCCTCCTTAATAAGTTCACTGCATTGGCAAACATGATTGATTGCCAATTAAGCCTAAAAATTAAACATAAATCACATTGACTAAGGAATCCGCTGAGCGGAGCAGAGCACAGCGCTGAGTGGAAGTAATGAAAGCTGATCTGGGGAAAAAACCTCCTTCGCTTTACACACAAAGTCACGTATCCATAGGAATACACTGTATGCTTATATTTCTGGTTATAATCATTCACAATTTGATCTTACACCGTGTCTACACCAGAGACAGTTGTCGAGTCGCGCCGCGCCGCAACAGCTTGAGTTTGTTTACACTGGAGGCGACAAGCGACCGTTGCAACTCATTTGAACTTTGTGTCAGTACGTCATAAATAGAACGAGACATTAGCTTACTATCGGGGATTCACTATCGGTGTCCCGTCGCGCCGCATCCAGTGTAGATAGTATGGCTGACCCACCTTTTATTTTTGCTGTGAATTTTATGGGTCTGGCTTCCGGTCTCATTCACGTCTAGCTTTTTTTCTGTACAAAACAGCTTTGTTGCTTGATATTTCAATTTCTCTTACCTTATTATTTGACTGTTATCTTAATTATTAACACACTGCTTTGTAGTGCAAACCGTTTACTAGACGTTTTTTTCTTCTCTTTATTACCTGGAGTGTTTTCACGACACAGTCATATTGGCGGCACTAAATGTACACAATGCCACTACACAGAACTAAGCATATTTTGTTGATTATTGCTGCTGAAAATGGTTGATTATTGTCATGTTTTGTGCTGTCCTAATCGGTCGGACCAGGAAAAACATTTGGACTACTATAGACTGCGAAAAGTTATAACAAATCAAGGAGAAGAGTGCAAAAAAACTGAGGAACAAAAGGCGGGTGTGGCTGGCCAGGCTGAACCCAGGATTTCCAGGCCAAGAATCTTGACAACATTCGTGTTTGTTCTTATTTTTTCCAGCCAGGTAGGTGAAATATTAGGCTAGTATCTTAATTAATACTTCTCATATGTGTCTTTACCACCTGTTAACTTAAGTTTGTCAAAATATTGCACCCTTTTCTGCCTACTAAGCCCTTCTCTATATGATTTAGCAGCTTCCTCACATTTTTTTATTCCATGGTTTAGACAGCAATCCATGCTTTTGTTTAAATCCGAGTATCTCCAATATGGCCACGCATGCAGGTAACTGACCAAATCGTGACGTAAGGGCAAACCTTCTATAGCGGCCAATGAACTGGAAGTCTCGCCCATAGGCTTACTTCCGCGTTGAAGAGTAAGGTGGATAATGGGTTCTATAGTATTTTGTTGCGTCGTGTTGTGCAGCGCACGTCCGGTGTAGACACAGTGTATTTTCTGTTAATGAGTTCACCTCCATTGATTTGTCTCATCTGTTCATTATGCACTAAATGATAATGTATTTCATATAATATACTTACTCACATAAAGCTCTTCTTTACAGCATGTCGGTCATATTTACATTACTGTACCATCATGATTTTTTGAAGCGAATCCATCTTGTGTCATTACAAATACACATTTGAAAAAATAAAAAAGTAGCTATGAGGAATGTATAATGTAAGACTGTACAGTATATACACAGTACTCTGACCAACATCGAATAAACAGCAGTTCCGTACTCATACAGACTAGTACAAAAACACCTTCAAGCATAATGCTGTGCTGTTTGTTAAACTGAATCAATGAACCCGTCATTAATAAATTGAGTTTAAATTGTCACCCAAAGGCATTCAGGCTACAGACTACAAAGTCTGACAAGCCTGTTCCCAGGCAAAGCCTGTAGGTGAGCCGTGTTGCTTAAATTTACTTTTATTTGGTGTAATCCTTAAACTTAATCCTCTCAGGATCCTACAAAAGAAGATTACACTACAGAGTGAAATAATAACATTTTTGAGGGCTCTTTACATTGCTTTGATACTCATAGCTCACCATGGTGATAATGTATTGCAGAAGACCTTCATTTAATTTCCTCTTAGATGAATGTTTGGAAATGTCTTTCGCCATCTTTGTTTCATCCTCATCAGGCCTGGAGAGCATTTTGGTCCTCCTATGAATGAAATTTGTGCCTTGATTGTGCTTAAAATGAAGTTAGCTATTTTAAGATTTTAAATAAATAATGAATAAATAATAAAAGTAAACTATTTGGACCTGAAAACATGTTTGTTGAAAACAAATGTCCTTTGTGTGGAAATGACATTCTTTTTGTTCTGAAAAGTTTGATTTGAAGGCTAAAATAAATCTTATTCTACTACATGGAAATGTCAAAACCAAACCAGTCAGTATTGTTGTCTATGTGCTGAATATTTGAGTCTTGAGATGTGATTATATCCATGGAAACAGTAGTAGCACAGGCAAACAGAAGGTCAGAAAGGTCAGGCTTGTATGACTAGCTCGTCCCTTTAAAGACTCCTGATTGGTTTCATCGGGGCTTTGGGAATCAGAGGCAGCTGCCGATTGGCTACGACTAGAGCACATCTCATACAGGTTCCCAGAAAACTGCATCTTTTTGGACTCTTGTCTCAGAGACTCCCACACCACAGCAGCTTCCTCAGGGCAGCCGGCCATGGCCACATTTGCACAGTCATGAAAATCATCCCAGGATCTGCAACAGACACAAGCTTAAGGTTAAACATACTGAATATTTAATACCTAATCTACAAGCTAATGAGCGAGAGTCTGATAAAAATAAATCTGAGACCTGAAACATCCCTCATGTAGCCGAGTTTAAAATGAAGGACAAAGTAGCAGTACAGTATGGGGCATTTTAATGTTATAAACTTACTTGTTTGTCAGACTCTCTTACATTTAGACACTTCATATATTATAAGAAGTGTTAAGCACTATATTTGTTTTATATTTTGAAAACTTTGCAGCCAAAATAACATTTTGGGTTTGAAATACACTTTGAAATGACGATACATCAAGATTATAAATGTGCGTAAATTTTAAACTACAGTTGCAGTCAAAAGTTTGTAGAATCTGCAAAATGTTATTTTACCAAAATAGGAGGGATCATACAAATGCATGTTATTTTTATTTAGTACTGACATGAATAAGGTATTTCACATAAAAGACGTTTACATGTAGTCAACAAGAAAAAATAATGGTTGAATTAATAAAAATTACCCTGTTTGAAAGTACATACACTTGATTCTTAATACTGTGTTGTTACCTGAATGATCCACAGCTGTTTTTTTTTGTTTAGTGATAGTGGTTCATGAGTTCTTTGTTTGTCCCGAACAGTTGCCCGCTGTTCTTCAGAAAAATCCTTCAGGTCCCACAGATTCTTTGGTTTTTCCCTTTCCGAGAAGGAAAAACTATGCATTAAGAGGCGCGGGGTGAAAACTTTTTGAATTTGAAGATCAGGGAACTTATTTTGTCTTCTGGGGAACATGTAAGTATCTTTTGTAGCTTCTGAAGGGCAGTACAAAATGAAAAAATATGATATTTAGGCAAAATAAGAAAATGCACACATCTTCACATTCTGTTCAAAAGTTTTCACCCACGGCTCTTAATGCATTGTGTTTCTTTCTAGAGCATCAGTAGCATTTGAACCTTCTGTAATAGTTACATATGAGTACTGAGTTCCTCAGTTGTCCTCAGTGTGAAAAAATCGATCTCAAAATCATAAAATCATTGTTGGAATGCGTTCAAATACACAAAAATCTGTGGGACATGAAAGATTTTTCTTGATTTCTTGATTTATAATCTTGATGTATGCTCATTTAAATGTGTAGACGAACCCAAAAGATATTTTTTTAAATGTTTCTTGAAAACATGTTATAGCATTTTATATATAAAAAAACAAACAACAACAAAAAACAATACAAATATATTTTCACACTTTTTTCACAATGAGAAAAAAATGCAGCCTTTTCTATAAATTCTCAGTCATATTCTGTTCAGATTTTCATTTGTTTTCTTCATCTCGTCTCATATTTCATCTTGCTCTTCCCTGACACTGCTGTTTCCTTGGTAACCAAGTACACAAATTTTTGATAGCTTTATGGCAAAATTATTGATCATGCTGGAAAAAACACAATGGAGAACACTGATGGACAGTAAATCATTATCACCTAAATAAATGTTAAAATGGATTATAATTATTTTACTCTTTTACTTAATTATCATAGTTTCTGAAATGTATTTCTTTGTAATACAAGTAATATTTTATGATGGCTTTTCATATTTTAAGACTTAAATACTGAGCAAAACAATCTACATGCAAAAAAGGTATTCAAAAAGTAGCAAAGATAAATGATGAAGGCAAAAAGTAAAAGTTCCCAAGTTTATTTTGACCTTCATATAACAAAAAGAAGAAAAAAATCTGTTAGTTTTGATAAAACTCAACCCCAGGGACATAAAAGTTCCTACTGAAGAAACACGCTTTTAAGTTAAAACCCCACTTCTTAAATAGACTGAAGCACAGCAAGACTGTTACCTATTAAACAGTGATGTATTGTGTGCAGTTCATTGTGGAAGTCTGTCCTTCAACACCACAAATGTCCTTCAACACCAATTCTTTTCTTAAACGTTCCTTTCAGATCTCTCAGTCTTGGCCTAAGCCTGACACTTTGCAATCTGCTGGGAGAATGTTGCTGTTCCAAAAGATCCCCTGACAAATGATCAGATACATTTCCTGAGAACCCTCATGTGAACGTATAAGTGTGCAGTGCGAGACTGTGCATACCTGTGTTTATGCATGTGTGCACGCGAACAGTGAGCTCAGTGGTAGTTTTAATTGGTACCTGGAGGAATAACGCTTAAATAGCTGTGTTAAAGTAAGCACCGTCTTCATTGCCTGCATGCGTGTGCCTTGAATGCTAAACGCAGGACCATATAAGGCTGTTGCGTGGATCATGATTCATTTAGTAAGTGGCGTAAACGGGCGATGTGTAACGGACTGAGTCTGACTGGAGGATATACAGGAGGCTGTTCTTTAACAACATCATGCTGCTACACAATGAATACTTAAAGAGTTCCTGCAGCTACAGTGTGTGACATAATATAAAGTCATATCATAGATCTGTGATCTATGAAGGGGCAGACAGAAAAAGACAGACAGGGAAATAGAGAGTAGTCTTTAATTAGAATATCCAACACTTGTGAGGAATTGAAAGATGAGGAAGAAATGGAGAAAAGAAGAGAAGGGAGCAACAGAAAATGAGATGAAAGGCAATGTAGGGAGATAGAGAATGAATGAGGTGTCATATCAGTGAACTGTGATACTCCATATCACATACTCCCTCTGACAACACAATGAATGCCGTACAGCAAATAATCCTGTGGTGTGACCGAGGCATTTAACTGTGGCTATACAATGTGTTGGTGAGTCATTCCTGTTATGCAGGACCTTCTGACCTCTGCAATAAATAAAAAAATACGAATATGCTGATGTTTAATTTGGACAAGTATTAGTATAAAAAAGTATGCCAGACTTTGAGAAATATGCTCTGGTAAAGTTTTAACTTTAATTAATGTTAACATTTTGAAGGGATAGTTCACCCAAAAATTCAATTACTCACTCTCATGTTGGTCTAAACCCATATTTCTTTGCACACAAAATGTATTCTTGTAGCTTCATAACATTATGGTTGAACCACTAATGTCACATGGACAGAAAGCACTCGGAATTCATAAAAAATATCTTAATTTGTGTTCAGAAGATGAACGAAGCCCTTATGAGTTTGGAACGACATGAGAGTGAGTAATCAATGACAGAATTTTCCTTTTTGAGTGATCTATTCCTTTAATGTCACTATTAATGCAATGGAAAGAAAATGAAGGGGATGAAACCTAGGAAGGAACTAAAATTTTAAATTCGCCATTGAGCTTAGTTATAATTCATGATGATTTCTGCAATTTTGTCAAACAGGACAGAATGTCCTGTGTTGTCAACTGAACCACAAAACATCACATCTAATATCTGAATAAAAGAAAATAATGATTTACATTTTTTTTTTTTTAATATGAGACTAATATTTTATGCAGTATATTAAGACATATGATGGAGACATGGAAATGGACTGGTAAAACAAAACCCAAGCAAAAATAAATCTGAATCTGTTCTTCTCATTAGTGTATTCATGTGGAAATATATACTACCTTCCAAAGATCTGGGGTTGGTAAGACATTTTTAAAGGGTTAGTTCACCCAACAATGAAAATTCTGTCATTAATTACTCACCCTCATGTTGTTCCAAACCCAAAAAGTACTCTCGTAGCTTCATAAAGTTATGGTTGAAGCACTGATGTCACTATTTTAACGATGTCCTTACTGCCTTTCTGGACCTTGAACATGGTAGTTGTGTTGCTGTCTATGCAGGGTCAGAAAGCTTTCGGATTTCATTACAAATATCTTAATTTGTGTTCCGAAGATGAACAAGGTCTTATGGGTTTAGAACGACATGAGGGTGAGTAATCAATGACAGAATTTTCATTTTCTCCTAAATAAGCATCTTTTGGCTGAATGTATTTGATTAAGAAAACAGTAAAACAGTAAATTGTAAAATATTACTACAATTTCAAATAATTGTTCTCTATTTGAATATTTTAAATGCAAATTTAACATTTAAAAAGCATTCCAGTAATGGCAAAGCTGAATTTTTAGCATCCATTAGTTGGTAACATTGTAGAAGTATTTACTGTCACTTTGGATCAGTTGAATGCTGAATAAAAGCATTGATTTATTTAAATATATGTAATTTTGAACAGTTGTATATATATGTACAGTATATACAGCCATGCTTGTGCTTGTGTCCTGTTTTTTCCTTACTTGCAAATAGAGTCGATCTCCTGCGTATCCTCATCTTTTTGGGAGCTGACAGACAGACTGTCTCCAAGGGCAAGCAGACACTGGGCAAACCCTTTATAGATGGAGCTGCACTTTTTTGTGGCTGCAGCAGAACATGGACTGGGGACAAGCACTAGAACAAATAGAGACACACAATTAACAAAATTCATTTAAACTTAAAAATAAATTTTGAAATGTTAGCAATAACCTTCAAGATGTAACTTAAGGTATAAGATTAAAGGGACAGTCTGTCATTATTTACTCACCCTTACGTTGTTCCAAACCTGTAAGAATTTCTTTCTTCTGAACGCAAAAGAAGATATTCTAAGGGATTTTGGTAGCCAAATAGTTGACAGTACCTGTTCACTTCTATAGTAAGTATCACTGAAGTCAATGGGTACCGTCAACTATTTGGTTTCCAACATTCTTCAAAATATCTTCTTTTGTGCTCAACTTGAGGGTGAGTTAATGATGACAGAGATTTAATTTCTGGGTAAACTGTCTTTTTAAATAAGTATTTTCCCCATTCATTTTTCCAAGTTTTCAAACATGTTGTGGTTCATTTTTAAAAAAGCTCAAATACAAATTAAATTTTTATGAATAAATAAAATACACTCATTCCCCAAACCATAGGCAAGGTCATGAACAAACCAGCAGGGTGACATTGAATGGCTTTCACTACATCCTTTACAGACCCAACGAAAGAGACTCAGCAGCACACAAAGCCTTCAGTGCCACCACTGCTGGATATGTGGGGTTCTTGGTTATTTATAAATTGATTATGAAGAGTATAGTTCTATGCTTCATTGTTAGAACAGAACACAGGGTAATACATCTCTAACCTTGAGGATATGGGAGAAAAATTCAACAGAAATGCTTTGAGCGTTCATGTGTTAGCTTGCTTATCTACACTTTTTTAAGTTACCAAAGTTTGACAGGGAATGTTTGGCTTACACCGTGTCTACACCGAAAGCAACGCGACAAAATTCACCTTATTCTTTAACGCCAAAGTAAGCCTATAGGCGAGACATCCGGTTGTTTAGCCGCTATAGGGAAATGAGAAGAATAACGTGCAGTAAACGGTAAAACTGTTTGCACTACAAACCAGTGTGTTCATAAATAAGATAATACGTTAAAATAATATGGTAAAAGACACCAATTAGCAATATCAAGCAGCAATACGACAGCTATAAATGGCTGGACGCGACAAGACCGGAAACCAGACTTACGGCAAAAACAAGGTGGATAGAACCCATTATAATCAGTGATGCTGTCTACACTGGATGCGGCGAGACGCGACACAACAAATCCCCGACAGTGCCTCGTGCTATTTTCGACGTACTGACACGAAGTTCAAATGATATGCAACGGTCGCGTCCAGTCAGTGTAGACGCAGTATAACATTCAGACAAGGTTATTTCAAACTTATGAAAAAATATTCATCCAGTAGCCTAATGTTAATAGAACATCTGTTCAAAAAGTTATCTGGCCTTTAATAATGTTCTCAAAACATTAGCACAAAAATATACATCATCCATGGAACGTTTACACCATTCATGGAATGATGACTTCATGAGGTATACATAATTCATGGAACGTTTTATTTTTGAAAGCTTTTAGTTAGACATTTTTTTTTAAATGTTATACCTTCTGTTCATCATTAAGTATTGTTCCAATATTTTTTGAAAAATGATAGAATGGAAACTTCCCTTAAAATTGGGATAACCAAAGAAAAAAACATTTTTAAAAATGGATGTTTTGAACATTCAGCAAACATGTTTTCATAACTTGATGGGAACATTAGCAAAGTGTTTTCAGAGCATATCTTTTTGTTAGGTCTGTGAATGTGCCAGTATCCTTCCAACCTTCATTGCTCCTTGTTGTCTCTCAATCTCTTTAACCTATACCTATTGACAATAAAACCACAGATGGCAGTAACGCTGAACCTAAGTGAGATATGCAGGAGGATCTTAATTGGGTCAGACAGCAAATCACCAGCACTCTCCTAATTCCCTTGAGGAAATGAATGATTAATATTTGATAGGATAGAGTTTTCTCCCTCTCTTCCCCCCAATCCCCGTTCCCCCCGCTAGCTTTATTCCCACACTGCTGCAAACCTATTGATTTTCAGCTATGTTTTTGCAGTGAGGTCTGAGGATTATTGGTTTTACTCATCCCCATCAACATTTAATGAAGATCTGGAGGAGGAGAGAAAACCAAGTCGTACATTAGAGGAGGAGAAGACAAAGAACTCTTTCACAATCACTGAGGCATTGCACGTAAGTGGAAATGACTGAAGAAATCAGAAAGACTGAAGTGCTTTGATGATGCCAAGGGGAAATTTATACAACCGTCACTCAATACGACACTATCAATACTAAAATTATAAGGGATAATGTAAAGTAAGCTGGCCACTATTGCAATATTTAAAAAAAAAAAGGTTACATGGTTACTCACCAAATAAAAATATGAACTGAATTGAGTTTAAATTATTTAATATTTCTATCACAATATATTATCTGAAAGCTTCCAAAGAATAGTCTGTTATAATAAATAATTAGTCTAGCACAAAGATGAACACTGCAACAATATATAATTTTTTTTAAAACAAAGAAACAAGAATAGCAAAATAATATAAATTGTACGATAATTTTGTCAAAATTAAATGAGTACAATATTTCTTTATCATGTTTCCAGTATGTCTTTTTTTTCATTGTTTTTATTTTTTATGTTGTTTTAATGGTTTTTAAAGGTTCATGCTAATTAGAGGTTGACTCATTTCCCAACTGCTAAAAGAAAACTCAAATAAACTTGAAATAGATGAACCAGCCCAGAAATATTTACATGCAGTACAGACCACAGCACATACAAACAACAAAACTGAGCAGCCTGGGAGGAAAATGAAATCATCTAAGAAGTGGCTATGTCCAAAAAGTCTCATCGGATCAAAACGGAGACAAGAACTTACTGTGTCCAATTACATATCTCTGAATTTGTATCTCTGGCCGGCGCTCAAGCGGGTTGAAGAGTAGTCTGTACCACTGCCTGCATTAGTAATGTTATTACTGATGTTGTGTAATCCAAGCTCTGATATATCAGAGTGCTGTCCACCCACACACAGCGTGATCTGGCCTGGCCCATTCAGCTCAGCGAGCCGTTATGACCCAGGCGGCAGACACAGGGCTTATTTGAACCACAACATTAATTTTTAATCTGTGGTGCCAGAGATCCACGGGGAGTCCATGGGGTTCTTAAATAAATAAATTATATAAAACAGGGCACTTGCATGAGAGGGGACTGCAGAGAGTGAATGAGAAAGAAAAGAGAAAAAGGGAAAGATGAAAAAAGGAATGAAAAAGAAAAAAAAAGGGGACGGGGGGAATACTGTATTATATATATATATATATATATATATATTTATATAAATTAAATTAATATAAAAAATTACACTTCAGAATAAATTAATAATATTGTTTTGTTAAAAGTTTTAGATCTCTATAAAGCTGCAAACTGTTAAACTATGTTATCCAAGAGAGAATATGAATAACATTGATACTTAAAGGGATAGTTCACTCAAAAATGAAATTCTGTCATTANAGAAAAGAGAAAAAGGGAAAGATGAAAAAAGGAATGAAAAAGAAAAAAAAAGGGGACGGGGGGAATACTGTATTATATATATATATATATATATATATTTATATAAATTAAATTAATATAAAAAATTACACTTCAGAATAAATTAATAATATTGTTTTGTTAAAAGTTTTAGATCTCTGTAAAGCTGCAAACTGTTAAACTATGTTATCCAAGAGAGAATATGAATAACATTGATACTTAAAGGGATAGTTCACTCAAAAATGAAATTCTGTCATTAATTACTCACGTCGTTCCAAACCTAAGACCTTCGTTCATCTTCAGAACACAAATTAAGGTATTTTTGATGAAATCCGAGACCCTGCATAGACACTACCATGTTCAAGGCCTAAAAAGGTAGTAAGGACATCGTTAAAATAGTCCATGGGACATCAGTGTTTCAACCTTAATTTTATGAAGCTACAAGAATACAAAATAACGACTTTATTCAACAATTTATTTTCTTCTGTGCCAGTCTTCGATGCACGTTCAGATTAAGGTTGAACCACTGATGTCACATGGACTATTTTAACAATATCCTTATTACCTTTCTGGGGCGTTTGAACATTTTAGTTGCGTTGCTGCCTGTGCAGGGTCTGAAAGCCCTTCGGTTTTTATCAATATCTTAATTTGAGTTCCAAAATGAACAAAGGTCTTATGGGTTTGGAACGACATGAGGGTGAGTAATTAATGACAGAACTTTACTTTTTGGAAGAACTATCTCTTTAAAGGAGCACTTCCAGAACAAAAATTTACAGATAATTTATTCACCCCCTTGTCATCCAAGATGTTCATGTCTTTCTTTCTTCAGTCAATAAGAAATTATGTTTCATGAAGAAAACATTTCAGGAATTTTTTCCATATAGTGGACTTTTATGGCGCCCCCAAGTTTGAACTTCTAAAATGTAGTTTAAATGCAGCTTCAAAGGGCTCTAAATGATCCCAGCCAAGGAAGAAGGGTCTATAGTGAAACGATCAGTCATTTTCTAAACAAATTGACAGTTTATTAACTTTTTAACCTCAAATGCTTGTCTTGTCTCATCTCTGCAATGCACATGTGTAGTCTGTGTAATCCAGGTCAATCCAGGTCAATCCGGGTATGTCGAAAAACTCCCGTTTTGTTTTCTTCTTCAACGTTAAAATCGTCCTACATCGCTGTTTTACCATTTGGGAGTTTTTCGACATACCCTAACTGTCAGAGTTCAGGCAGACTTAGACAAGACGAGCGTTTGAGGTTAAAAAGTATAGAAATTGTCAATTTGTTTTGAAAATGACCGATCGTTTTACAAGATAAGACCCTTCTTCCTCGGCTGGGATCATCTAGAACCATTTGAAACTGCATTTTGGAAGTTCAAACTTGGGGGCGCCATTGAAGTCCATTATATGGAGATAATTCCTGAATTTTTTTCCTCAAGAAACATAATTTCTTATCGACTGAAGAAAGAAAGACACGAACATATTGGATGACAAGGGGGTGAGTAAATTATCTGTAAATTTTTGTTCTGGAAGTGAACTTCTTCTTTAAAAGTTCAACTTTTTAGTTCACTCTACTTGTAAAAATCATTATAGATTACAATACAGGTACTCAGACCATTACACAATACATAATCAAACACTATAACGTCATCCTTTTAAGGAGCATGTTATGAAACCTTGAAACAAAAACGTCATAATAAATAATGTGAAGCATTAGGAGCGCTTAGAGGAAAACAGTTGCATAATTTCCTGTCCCTAGAGTGACTCAGACACGAGTTAGAAAAACAGAACAACCATCTATCTATCTATCTATCTATTGACTTCAAACCGTAAATTTATTACAGATTAAAGATGCTGAATTCAGATGACCTCTGGAGCATAAGATGGGCAGGTGATGATGGAAGTTTAGGCCACATATGTGCCCATCTTCTATTCATGAGGTTGAATATGCAAGCTTTAGCCAGACCAGTGCTGAGCAAGCACATTTGCTGCTGAGGTTTGCTACATGTGCCTCTCGCAGACATCCCACTGGGAGCACATCAAAATAAATGAAAACCATTTTTATTTGTTGGTTTCTGAAGATTTGCATTCACAAACACAGTAGTGCATGTAAATTAGGTTCAGTGGTGTAAGCAGACATACAGGCAGGTTGCCAAAGTATTTTTTTTTTGCCAGTTTCTGCTCTTTATGCTTATAGTCAAACCGTTCAAGAAGGAAGAAGGAAGCAAAGAGGGTGTATGTGAAATTTCCGGATGATCAAATCCATGTGGAAAACTTGATACATAAACATCAAAACATGCTTTGAAAAGCTTAGATTGTTAATGATTATATTTTAGGTACAGATATTTCCCATATGGGAATGATACTTCTGTACCTAAGAATTTATCTTATTAAGAATCTTATTATTATATTTTTTTAGTATTTTGTGGGAGCAAATATATACATATGATATTATGTCTTTTCCCTGATAAAATTAAATTAAGACATTCGCTGAACCCAGGCCGAGTCTAATATTAGAGGGATCAGGACAAAGCTCTGGAAGACAGGGAACACTGATACTTTGTGTGATGTAAGAGACTGCATTGGGCAGAACTCATTTAGACTTCACCTCAATGCCTACTGGGAGCACAGCTCAATCAAAAGCACTAGCAGTACAGCTCTAGACAGACACTTCATTATATACAGTATAAGGGTGGTTAAATATTTAGGGGTAATGCCTTTATATTGGGATATACCTACAAGTGTATTGTCTGAAGCATCTAAGTTACTCAAAATATTAATATACACTTAAAAAGTTTAACAAATGGCAGTGCAACATGCTACATAGCACGAGCAGTTTTTGATGTAAGTTAGGTTGTATAATTTCTAATTTTAAAGTCAAAACAGAATGGTTTGAGCATAACTTTATGATATTATGCTGTATACTTGAACAAAACAAAAAGAGAACGCATTCGCAATTCAATCTCTGCCAGCAGATGGCGCTTATGGTACAGCAGTGATACAACGTTTCCCTTTCTTTTTTACTGTTGTAAACAATCAGCGCTACTGCGCTTTTAAACACTACATTAATATGTATTATACGAAGATAAGAAGAAAAGAAAATACCATCTAAACTCTTCTGAAGACAAAAAGTTCCCATCAGAGATACATTCATATAAACCCCCATTCCCAATTCAGTAGCCTATATTTAGAATTTTAAAGTTAACAGCCGTTTACAGTTGGTTTATTTGCCTAGTTAAAGAATTAGTTATTATTAGTTCCAAAAGGTTTCCAACCATTAGGCAGAAGTGTATGCGGTTAAAAGGGATCTCCACTCAATTTAGGACGCTGTGTAGATTGTAGGTTGCTTTTACCGATATGCCGTTTTTTTTTTTAAAAATTCATACCGTCTGCGTAATTCAAACCGGTTTACACTGTATGTATATCGCCATATATATATCGTCAGTATATCGCCCAGCACTACTCTGAGTGAACAGTTCTTGAAGGGGTCATCGGATGCTAAGTTCACTTTTTCATGTTGTTTGAACATTAATGTGTGTTGGCAGTGTATGTACAGATCTACCCTATAATGATAATAATCCATGCAGTGGTTTTTAATTAATCTGCAAAAATAATATCCCCTTTTTCAAATCGAGCCGTTCTCAGATGCCTGTCGGTGTGCCGTCACACTGACA
>JAHKKF010514985.1:0-42250 GCA_019740295.1 Labeo calbasu
TTAGTTTAGTAGAAAAATATGAGCATAGTGTGTTATGTTGTTGAGATCTGTTCTAAAGCTTTAAAAGAGACAAATGTGAGAGATCCAGTGTCTTTAGCTAAAGAGAAAATCTGAGCACAGTCTGTGATTTTGTGGAGATCTTCTTTGAAACATTGGAGGAGACAAATATAAGACCACCGGAGTTTTTAGCTAAGGAGAAATATCTGAGCACAGTGTGTGATGTTGTTGAGATCTCTTTAAAAGCTTTAAAGGAGACCATTTTGAGAGTGTTATAGTTTTTGTCTCAGGAGACAAGTTTGAGAAGCAGAAGACACAAGCGAAACTGTCCATTCAATCTTAAAGGGTTCATCGAATGCTAAGTTCACTTTTACATGGTGTTTGAACATTAATGTGTGTTGGCAGTGTATGTACAAATCTACCCTGTAATGGTAAAAATTCATGCAGTGGTTTTTAACTAATCTGTAAAAATAATATCTCCTTTTTCAAATCAAGCCATTCTCAGATGCCTGTCGTTGTTGCGTCACACCCACAGAGGCCGCTCCCACTATAGTTGATTGCATGAGCGTCTTACCTGAGATCAGTTGTTACAGTCCAGCCTCCATTTTGATGCCGGAGCAGGGATATAAGTTAGACAAGAATTGAGCGATTCAAGTGTTGTGTTGCTGGATGTAATAATGAGCGTAGTGGTCGTCATTTACTCCCGACATCTGAGCTGCTGAAGATGCAGTGGATTACATTTGTAATCAGAATAGGATGATTTTTTGCAGAGCTGATTTTGGCAAGGTAAAAAGGGTGTTGTTTTACACTACCACTGAGAATTTTTAACCAAAGTATATTAAAGACTTTTCATTAAGACCCTAAAGAATCATATTAACTTGTGGAAATGGGCATCCAATGACCCCTTTAAAGTAACCTAATATCTGTCTAGGAGAAATATGAGATGTCTCAATTTTGATTTTTCTTTCCTATAGGAATGGAAACAATGAAGTACACACCAACAGCCTCAGCAGCAAAGGCCACCTCATAGTTAGTGTCAGGAGCTTTGATGGAAGGTCAATGGTCAAGCTGAAGACATTGGGGACAACATAGCTACAGACCGACAGAGGGCGAAAATTACCCTCCACTGGATGACTCTTTTGAATGTCACTCAACAACTGTAGGATGACATCAAGTTATCTACAAAAGAATGGTAAACGGCAGCTGGGGTGAAGCACACAGTGAGGATGCTTCAAAACTAGGGGCCTAGGGGCAGGGCTAAAGTCGCGCAAAGCTAGAAAAAAGCCCTTCATCAATGAGAAGCAAAGAAGAGCCACCTTAAGGATTGGACCTTCTCTGATTCGTCAGCTTTGCCTCGTCTAATGGTTAGATGGAGACCTAGAAAGCACAAATAAATCAAGCCACGTAGGTTATCCTGGAAGAAAACTTGTTTCCTTCTACTCTGACAATGTTTTCCCAACTCTGAGGATGGGTTTTTCAGAATTTCTCAGGTGTTATTCAGAGTCAGCAGAAAGGTCTTTTTATTGTGCTGTTATTGTAACTGTGACTTTAAATGTCTAATGCTTGTAATGCCTGTTAGTGTCTTAAGGACTGTTCCACAGGTGCATGTGCAATAATTGTTAATAGTTCAGGGATATTTATTTTTTTTTGCTGAGTTTAAGCCACTGTAGTTGGTCTTGCATTCTTTGAGCACAATGCTTGTTATTTTAGTTAAATTGAGCATAACTAATCAATTTACTAATCAAACTACCCGCCAGATAAAACAGGATACAAATTTTAGACATCTTTAGATACAAGTATAACGCAGTGATATACCTGTAAGCACATCCAGTTAATATAACACAGACCTCAATTTAATCCACAGCAGTTTTGATTTATTTATACTGGAGCCCAAGTTACAGCATACAATAAATTAGTTTACTGGGAGGGAGTGATAAAGTTTTGTATTACTACAAAATTGTTATTGCAAAATGTGTATTTCATTAGTTTCAAAATTTGTTAGAGGCATGATTAGCTGATTGGTGAGTGTATCCCTATAAAATTAGCTCCTTTGTAAATAGGTTGTTCCTTTGACAGTATACAAAATCAACCTCCTTTCTATGTTCTATATACTGCTGTCCCCATTTACAGTATACAGGTGGGCACCCAAACCAAGCTTTGTCCTTTTAATCCACAAAACAGGTAGACAAAACATAAAACGGTTTTCACTGAGTGTAGATACTACTCCTGACACCAGATATGAATGATTTAAATTTCTCAGTTTAATAACGATTTATTTGGTAAATAAAGTTTGGTTTCAGACCGTCTCAGTCATCCGTGGTCTGCACAGTCATGGGAAGAATTGCAGAAACATGTCTGATATTTTCATTCTTTTTTTAAGGAGTTTAAACAAATTATGATTTGTAAAAAAAGATAAGTAATGCTCCAATTCTGTTTTCCCTCTCCAGAGGGCGCACAAAGATACATCATAGAAGGAATTATCTAGAACTCTTTAACGCAGGTGGAAAATAACAAATATGTAGCCTAATGTAACTTAAAAACAGGAACAGTACTGATAGTAATTTATTAGACTTTTAAGACGGAAACTCCTAACTCAGAAGAATAGCTGTTCTAGAGACTACATTAGCCTAGTAGTCTTAAATTATGTAAAATAATAAAAGGAAAAAATATATATAAAAAAGTGAATATTAGCACTGTTGTTTGCTTCTGGCGTGTGTTTGGACCCTTGACGTCAGACTTAAGAAGCGAATAGTCGCGCTAAAGCATTGCTGGCTGTTGGGCTTTTGAATAATAATGACGTTGTCTGCGTTTGCCGAAAGTTATTTGTTGTCAAAACGCCGGTGGTGAAAATGGGTATCCGCTTGCTTAGTTCTGCTAGCTACAACGCCAACTCAGGTGACCAACGGGCAGAGGATTCAGCTTGGTCTTAAAGGCTTCGGTGAACATCTATGTTCCCAAACCAAATAACGATTTATCCAAAAAGCCTTTAGTTCTCACTGATTCCAATTTAAAGCCATACGCATAATCCCACATATTTAGGCGAGCACAGGAAAAATTATTTTACAATTAGGTTATCATATTAATGGCCGATTAAAAAAACGTAAATATTTGTTATTTACATTTAAGAGCAATTTCAGAAAAAGTGATGCTTACTGAAAACAAGAAACTAACGTGGCAAATAGCGCTCTTTGCACAAGGTAACATATTGATTAAATTAGTAGCCTACAAGCTATACCTACAATATGCAATGAAAAGTTATGTTCACTGATAAAATTTATGTCTATAGTGGCTAAACTTACATTGCGTGGTGAGGAGTAGTTTCAGTATATAAACAATACAATCTCTCTCTCTCTCTCTCTCTCTCTCTCTCTCTCTCTCTCTCTGGATTTAGTGACAAACCTGTGAGCCTTTTGTTGAAATGTTAGCCAATAGAGACGGNTAAACAATACAATCTCTCTCTCTCTCTCTCTCTCTCTCTCTCTCTCTCTCTCTCTCTCTCTCTCTCTCTCTCTCTGGATTTAGTGACAAACCTGTGAGCCTTTTGTTGAAATGTTAGCCAATAGAGACGGATTACGCCACTAGGCAGCAGTGATATATAAAGGGGGCTTTATAGACGCATTTGTACAGTTGAAAAAGACATGCTAAAGTATTGAAGCAGTGAAGCAGGTAGCTGATAAAGAACTTGAAAACACCAACTGAAATGCAAAAAGGAACATTCTTTAAAATAATCCGATTACACCCAATTTGGAATATATATATAATGGAATATATATTCTGCTAAAAAACGTCTTCATTTATTTTTTAGATAGCAAATTCGTTGCTCGAATAAATATTCTCAAGATAAGAACCACAATATCTTGCAAAGCCAAGAGGAAAATCTTTGGTACTGACCATTTAACACCATGAAAAGGTATAACTTTTTGTTGTGTTTAACGATTCTTATTTCTTTGGGACTGTCCGGGAGCGATGAGCCGGATCTTTTTCAGGCTCCACTGAGTGAGATGTCCTCGGATGCTGGAGTCTCTCTCTTTGATCTGGAGGATGTGGACTCTCCTGAGTGTTCCGCGTGTGTTTGGAGAGAACAGAGTAAAGTCTTACGGCTGGAAACAATCAAATCACAAATTCTTAGCAAACTGCGCTTAAAACAAGCACCCAACATCAGCAGAGAGGTGGTTAATCAGCTTCTTCCCAAAGCACCTCCGCTGCAGCAGCTTCTGGACCATCACGACTTCCAGGGGGACGCATCTTCCTTAGAGGATTTCATGGACGCAGATGAGTATCACGCCACTACCGAGTCTGTCATCACCATGGCCTCAGAGCGTGAGTTACAAAACTTTTCAAATGTGTGTAGTTGTTTAATAGGTTATGCAGCTTAAAGTAACGGACTAAAACACTTTAAGTGTTCTTTGCACTCTTTAAAAGCAGTTACACATCTATTATAAGTTATATATATTATAAATGTCAGAATTGCATATATATATATATATATATATATTTGTGTGTGTGTGTGTGTGTGTGTGTGTGTGTGTGTGTGTGTTTAGCCGCTTTCACTTGGTTGCGCCTGTACCCGTTTACGTGTAATAAATCAATAAGGACAATGTAAAATGACATGATAGGCAGATGCGTTCAGTGTAGCTTCCGAGTACATTATATTATGTTAAAAATAGCAGTATTTCAGTTGAACGAGCAGTATTTCAGATGGTTACTAGAGAGTAACATTATGTATGATGATCTTTAAAAGCAGTTGAGAAAAACCGTCTTGCACAAGCAGGTTCTGTTGCCGTTAGTATCTGTTAGAAAAAGTGTCCCAAAACACTATTGTTTCTCTACAGCAGCAGCAGTGCCTTACGACTGCACTTGCCTTTAAATGTGAAGTTTATAGGCATAGCCCGTTTTTTCACTTTAGTGTGGACACAAAGCCCATGGAGGAGTTTGGGTCGAGGGGAGTGTGTGACCTTTTCGCTGAGAATAGCCGGGGTTCAACAACATTTACACACATAATGTATTCCGCACAAGGCAGATGAAAAGCCGAGCAAATAATCAGTTTTTTTTTTCTGACCAGAGTGAACAAAGATAGGTTTGTGTTCCCCTAACTAACCTCTGCCTTGATTGTCACACAGCCCACGTTCCCGCTGGCATAATGAACGCGCTTGACATTCAAGGGACGAATCACATAAATGATCATTTAACGGCTGCAAAGCTCATGGATGGCTTTTTATAAATAGCTGTTTTGTTGTCAGAGATTGTTGTTGTAGCGGTGCAGTATGAGAACATATTCTTATAAGTGATTTTGACCATCACATGGTTTAAAGTGTGCATTTAATAAACAGTAACTGTTTTTTTTTTTTTTTTTTTACTTTCAAAACATTTCAAGGTGGTAGAGAAGTGTCATGTAATTACAGTTACATTTATGTTCTTTTTGTGTTGCAACCGTTTTCAAATACTCATTTGAGTGTATTCAGTGGGCTCTCATTTTATTTTGTTCTATTTAGGCTACTGGTGAATTCCAATAAAACTCAATAGGAACTACTAGATAGTCTTTTAAATTCTTTTTTTTTTTTTTTTTTTTAACTTGAATTATAAAGAGAGCAGAATTATTTAAATGTCTCCTCATTATTTTAATCACTTAAATGCCAAAATATTATTTACTTTCTTCTATTATACAAAAAAAAAAAATAATAATAATTTACTAAAAAATATAATAATAATAATAAAAGTTAAATTGAATGTCATAAAAAGTAAACCATGAATCTATTCTTCCAAGATTTTTTTTTATTATTATTTTCAGTAAACCTTGTTTCTTCAGCTTCCCTCTCCCATCACTGCATCCATGATCACACAAGCAGTCAGTTTTCAACTGGCTATTGAAAGGTGTTAGTCCTTTAGCCCATATAATGATCAAATGTACACAATATTCAAAATAGTCAAATACATTAATTAAAACATTGCTGATTTAGTATGTTTTTTTTTTTTTCATTATACCACCTTATGTACATTATGCACATTACTAGTAGGTGACTAATAAAATAGCCAATATAAAGATCAAATGAACACAATACTCAAAATACATTAATATTGCTGCTCTAGTATGTGCAATGGAAAGTATCTTGTTAAAATAAATAGAAGATTATCCCATTATTACCAGCTTATATTTTGGGTGATTATGTTTAGACATTGCGCTAGTATGTTTTGTTCTGCCTCTGTTTTGAATTTGGCTGTGCATGTGTACAGACCAGAGTAGAAAATCAACCATTAGAACTCATTTGTCACAAGTCAGTCTATGTATTTAGACAAGACCTTCCTTCCCTGTCATTGTGCTTTCATAACAGTCCATGGTTTTTGTTTTTTGTCAGTAATTTGTCAGCTTCCTCACCTCCCTCCCACACAATCACCCACCTCCCACCTCCGACTTAATTTTACTAACTTGTTTAACTTATTGTAATGTGAATACATTTAGAAACAGTGGTCATTATGCTCTGCTCAGATTTCGGCAGACAACACTATACTTTTATTTTTTGAATTTATTGCTTTATTGTTTTTTTTTGTTTGTTTGTTTGTTTTTTTGTCTGTTTAGACAGCCATGAACTATCATCTAACAACCACCAAACTACCAAATGCTAGGAGAAGACGGTAGAAAATGTAGGGCTCTCATTGTTATGAGAGTTTGATATATCTGAGATATGTAATTTGCCATAACTTCTCTTTTTGTTCCCAAAAAATTTTACTCTGCAATACACTCCCATAGAAACACACATTCATCAAGTCAGAGAGGAAAAGGCCTCCTATTGACAAGAAGGGTCAGAGAGTTCACAGCAATGTGATATATTGGATGAGAAGCCAATTAACCTCTTCAGGTCTTTTTCTTTGGCCGCAAAAGAGAACTAGTAGATTAAACACTACTACCCCCACCTAAAATGTCAAACAGGACGGGTAGGAGATTAAACAACACTACAAGCACTGCCTCCCCCACCTAAAATGTCTCTTTCTCTCACACACACAAAGTCACATACACACATATACACACATTCACAAACACCAACCCACTAACCACTCCCAACTAGAAAAAAAACCAAAGGTCTTTTATTGTGTTGGCCCTATAAAAGGGTAATTTCCTGAAGGTGCAGGAACCATAAACATTAGAAGAGAGAATGCTAAAAAGACAAGATGGTTGTCTGACCCTCCTCTGATCAATGGGAAGTGTGTGTGTGGGAAGTTTTTTTTAGTATTAATTCACTGTGTGAACACCTGTGTCTTAGGCTACTCTCATTCTTTCCTGCTCATCTGAGAGAGTAAAAGAGAAATAAAATAAAGGAAGAAAGCAAATTCATGTTTTTCTTTCCTGTTTTGTAAACATGAAATAAAAAGTTAAGTAATTAAAGAACAAAAGTGTTGTAGAAATAACACTTCATGCAGTCAATTTTGTTTTGGCTAATAAACTTTCAATGGAACTGAAGTCCATTATACCCTGGATACAATTTCACTGCTCCCTCAAAAATTCCTCTCTTTCTTTCTCTCGCTCTCTTTTCTCTTCCCACGGTTCATTGCTTCTCCTCCCCTTCTGGAGCAATTCCAGACCCAGATAAGCAGGTACTGAAGTCATCATATGTGACAAATAAAATTGCATCTCAACATGTAAATATAACTCTTTAAAAGTATATATATATATGTATGTATTTATACAACAGTTCTTTCTGGTCCTTGAATCTGAATGGCTGACAAGAGTGTGATATTAGATTGATATCAGAACTCCAACAGCTGTTTCACAGTTTGTAATTATATCACTCAGCTTGCGGTACTTCTTACAGCGAGTGCAATGGTGGACGCCCAAATCCAGAATCATTTTATAAATATTACTGTTTTTGTGTCACGGAATGTAGTTTTAAGAGGTTTTCCAGCACGTTCGAGTTGGGAGTGAGAACGTGTTGGGTTTTCAGGCAAGAATGTACTTGTTTATAGTTCAAGTATGCAGTTTGTTAATAAAGATAATGTCTATTTAAAAAATTTGCATCACCGTTTTCGGACATGTGAGCTCCAGATGGTCAGCGGCCATTCAGCGCTTATGAATCGGCCCGGCAGTGCCTCACCTCGGCCAGATCTTCTGGAATTTACCGCTGACTCTATGTAGTCTATGTAGTGGTTAAACATGATATATGGGTAAATCTAACGGGCAGGCTTTGGTGTCATTAATCTATTATTTGTTCCAAATTCAATGCTGTATATCAGAGCTCTGCTTTTGTACATTTGACTGAATTGCCTAGCGACTTTTTTGATGGCTGTTTTTGTTGTTGTTGTTTATTAAATATTATTAAATAAATAATATTTTATATAAACAATATTTTATATAAATAATATATTTAATAATAGTGTTTAGTATTGAGAAACGTAATGGTGATTGTGATTTTGATTTTAGTTACATTGTTCCACCATTAGATGGCGACAAGAGACTTTTACAATAAAAAGTTGAAAAAAAGGCTGTAAGCGGAAGTTATTTTTAGTTTCAACAACAGCTTGCAGCAAAAGAGTGTACTGAGCAGCAAAATCACCCTTAACAGATGCCAAAGTTAACACTTTCCTCAGCAGACATTCAAACTAATGTTATGTGGAAACGAGACCGATCTGAAGAATGAATGCTGTATCAGATGCAGGTACGTTAATCACCCTCGCTCAGTCCATCTCTCTCCCTCATAATACTTTACATAATACAGTGATCTTTTACTGCAGTAATACTTCAATGAAGCAACTTAACATTCCTTCATTACTAGTTCTAAAGTGACGTTTTGGAATTGGTAACGGAGGCTTGGGCTCAGCTGTTCAACTGTCAAACTTTGATTTGAATCCGTGGCTAAAGGAAGTACACACTTGTGCCGTCAAACTGTTGTATAAATGCAATATCAGACTCGTAGACATGAGATATGGCTGTATATCAGCACGCTGTGATTACCTACGGCGAAATCACAGGCGTGCCGATATACAGCCATGTCTCATATCTGCGAGTGTGATATTGCTTGTGACCATTCAGTGCTTATGAGAGCGGTCTCACCTCGGCCAGATCTTTTGGAATTTACTGCTGGCTCTGATGTCTGTATAATGGTTAAACATGAGATATCATTTGTTTTGGGTAAATTTAAAGAGTAGTCTTTGGTCTCATTAGACTATTATACAGACGATATACAGTCATATCTCATGTCTACTAGTGTGAAATTGCTTATATATTACACACACATATTGACAACTCAAAACATTTAGTGACTATGTTTTGTAAGGATCTCTCTGGAATTGTATATGTATGGTTGTTGCCAGTACATATAGAGAAGTAGTAAGTAGTACCAAGTGGAAAAAGGTGCACTTCCATAATGTACTTAAAGTACTTAAAGTTTTACTTAATATACTAAAAATTATTCTTTAGAACATCTTAAGAAAATCTTAAGAACCTCTAAGAGTGCTCAAACGGGACACCATGAATATGAACTAAAATGTGCTTTTAACATACTATCTCTGTATTAAAATTGTATTTATTTAGTTACGACTTATAGTACACTTGAACCCACTAGTGTATGGAAGATGGGTTCAAGTGTACTACAAGTGGTAACTAAATACATTTTTTTTTTAATAAATATTTTTTTAGTATATTAATTTAGTATATTAAGTACAAAATTAGTGCATGAAAACAGAGCACTTTAAGTACCTGATGGAAGTGCACTTGTGTTTCACCTGGGGTACTTAAGCTTACAGTAAAATATGTATAATATCAGTTTAATATTATACTGTTTCTATCCTTTCCCTCAGTTATACTACATTCAAAGGTTGCACACAGAACATGTTGTACATGAGCGTGGTCAATAATTTCATAATGATGAAACTGAGCTGAATTTTGCTGAAATTTGGAGAAATGCTTTTGCTGTATATTAATTTCTGTTTCCTTGGAATTGTTGAGGAGAAGGACATTTTAGGTACAGTATTGTCTAGTGATTTGCAGCCAGCAATCATAGTCCACCGAAACATATCTATAAATTGCAACACTTTGCAGGATTGTGTCTAAATATGCAATTTAATATTTTGAAAAATTGGAAGCTGTATTAGCAATCTACTTTGGAATTTTCACACACTGTTTCTGTCACACAGCCTTTTTAAAAGAAACCAAGATCTTGGATCAAGATCATAGTTTATAAAACAAAACATGTTACCTCTAACTGATAGAGTGAGGGACTACTCCAGGACAAATTAATACAAAATAGTAATGTAATCAAGTGCAAAAAGCCAGCTGCTTATCAGCCATTCCAAGCCCAGATTACTCAGGAAGATATTAAGAAATCATAATGCTGCAGTTTCACTCTCCCACTCCCACTGAGCACTGCAAATTACATATAGTCAGTTTCCCTGGCTCTTAAACATTCCCTGGATTCCTAAATATTTCTATGCATAATAAGCATAGTTTGGAATAAACACAAAATATGTTGTTTCAGTCTTTAAATCAGTGGTTTCGATTGTAGTTCTTTCCCTTATTAAATTCCCTGATTCAAATACTTTTTTTGTTCTAAATCAAAGTTTGTAATCTTGTGAATCATCTCTGGTTGATTTGGATCATGGATTGCAACTCTTAAAAAAATATCTAGTTAAAAACCTTAGGGGAAAAATGAACTGGAAAAATACTTCTAGAACTAAGGCCATTAAAAATGAAAAAAAAGTGCTAGAGCTTTACAGTTTGAATGATGCAGTGTTAGAATGTAACAGGCAGTTGTTTGCCCACAAACAACCAATCATAAATTGAACAATGCCTGCCTCATAAAATAATACACTTTGTTCAGTCACAGAAACTTGTATTTCATGTATAGAATATATGAAGTATATATGAAGTACATACGAACTCATATATATATATGAAGAGTTTATTTGCATAAACAAGTAACTCATATACATTATGTATACATATGTATATACATATATACATATATGTGTGTGTGATGCGAAAAATGCAAAAAAAAAAAAAAAAATAGCGATTTATTGCAACAAGCAGAAATGACTTTCTCTTGTGTTAAGAATACGCTGAGGAGGTGCTTTCTCTTAACACCACAAAACAGTTAACCTATCAAAAAAAACCATGTAACATATTTAATAATCAATGTAACATATTTAATAATCAGTGCACATTCCCGCCAGTCCTGTGTTTACTATGGCATGCAAAGTTTATTTATTTATTTATTTATTTTTAATATTGTGAGATGGTGGAGCACAAGAAAACAACGCAGTCTGAAGTAGCTGCTCACTTAAATGATCTTACTCGTCTCAGTCTGCTCAATCTTGGTAATGTCAGTGCCCTAAACAATGTTATAATGGACTATTTCACATCCAGAGATGAAGGAACGGATGATGAAGTTACTAAAGAGGAGGAGTCCAATGTCAGTCTGTTTTATGCACAGTGCGCAAACAATTGCGCTGCACTCGCTTTTCTAAATGTAAACTACAAGGTACACTATTCATGCTATCTAAACATACAAGGGGTAATCAAAAGTTCAGACACTATACTCATGATAAACAACGGAAAACTGTCCTCTTCCGGGTAATGTTAGTCTGTTTGTGTAATGATGCAGTTTAGCGCTCCTGACATACAGCTCTCGATAAACTCGTGAAGTGAAAGTGAAACCCGTCTCACTTTAAACCTGTTTTTCTCAAAAAAACATTCCTGAAAATCATAGCTATCAGCCAACTTAAAGGAGAACTCCACTTCTAGAACAACAATTTACAAATAGCGTTGCCACGGTTCGTTCTTGAACGATTTGTTCATTTTGAACAAATCTTTAATGTGACTCTGAAGAACAAGTCGTCTCGGGGAGTGATTCGTTCAGTCGCGCATGCGCAACATCTTATTAGGTTCTGTACTAGAATTAGTTCCCCTGTTTTGAGTCTTCGGGTTTTTCTAGTCGTTGACGAAATGACTCGAAAAAAGATTCATTCATTTTGCTGAACAAGACTCAAAGGTCCAAGTTGGTAAAATTATCCGAACTTCCCATCGCTACTACGAATCACGTCTTCAAATCACCACAAGTTCATCGTCTGTGTACTCTGGCTCAAAAAGGTGGAGTATGTCAAAAATATCCATGTTATTTTCTCCTACAACTTAAGAATCGTCCAACATCGTTGTACCTTTTTGTTTGTAAACAGTGTTTGATTCGGTTCCGCCTACGTTCCACATGACCTTTCGACGTAATTCAGTAGTATGTGAATCCCAGAGCATGTTCTACACGAGCTTTTGTGCTTAAAAAGTATACAATTTTTTTATTTTCTGAAAAAAATGACAGATCGTTTCGCTAGATAAGACCCTTCTTCCTCGGCTGGGATCGTTAAGAGCCCTTTGAAGCTGCATTTAAACTACATTTTGGAAGTTCAAAATCGGGGCACCAATGAAGTCCATTATATGGAGAAAACTCTTGAAATGCTTTCCTCAAAAAACATAATTTCTTCACGACTGAAGACAGAAAGACATGAACATCTTGGATGACAAGGGAGTGAGTAAATTATTTGTGAATTTGTTCTGGAAGTGGAGTTCTCCTTTAAGCTGGAAAGGGCTCGAACTCAGGTATCAAAACCTAAAGAAATGTCAAATTTTACCATGTGTTGGGTTTTCCTAGATTGCATCACACACAAACAACACTGTATAGCTATCTTTGTGAGGACATACATTGACACAATGCAATCTCTAGCAATTTTACCCTAAACCTACCCATGAGAACTCAGTGCCTCTCCGAAACCCTTAGCCTAAGCCTAGCCTGTAATATAGAACATTATAAACAAAATTACAGATATACAACTTTGAAACATGAATACAAAGGATTAATTTGAAAGCCAAGGTAAAGACATATTATTCAATTTAATGTGTCCTGTTTATGAAGAATCACATGCTAAACAGCTATATTAAGAACAGAACCACATGACAGCTAGTATTACACACACACGCACAAAGACGGGTGGCTTGGGAAATTCAACAATGCTGAGCATATCTGTTGAGTAATATCAACAAAATATGCACCATCACATATGGGATATACAGAGAGAAAACAAGGAGCACAGAGGTCAGAAGATGCCCCCTTTTTCATTGTCAGTCATCTCATTTTCAGTGCCAAAAAGAAAAATAATGTCAGCAAACATGAATATAAATTAATTCATTTCATGAATTATTTATTTGGACAGATTGCCATTTAAAATTAGGCCACAACAATGATCTGTGAGCCAAAGGGGAACTGAAAAAAAAAAAAAAAAAAGGTTATGGCTCAGATGTTCTTTTTTGAAATGGAAACTGAAATGGAGGCACACATACAAATGTGACAGCTTTAGACTTATCAGTTAATTGCCTGAGTATTTAGCATCACACACACATGCGCGTGCGAGTAAGTGTGTGTTATAAATGTTGAACAAATATATAAATGTCGAACAAACTATATAATATGTAGGAGATGTGAAGATTTAATAGATATAAATATTTTTCTCAAGTTGCTATGTCAAGCTTACTTTAAATACTTAAGAATTTTTGTATAGCAAAATATTCTTTAGATAGGATCAGTTTAAGTGAAATGTAACTGTACAGAATAAATTATTAGACTTGGTTAAACCTTCCTTGAAAGTAAAAAAAAAAAAAAAAAAAACAGTATGATGGGTAATGTTAAACCTCTAAAACAAGTGACCCAACAAGTGACCCTTTAAAACAAGTAGGTTTAGGGAAACTATCAGTGTTCTTACCATTTTTATTGTGACAAATCTGCAAGATTTGCATAGATTTAGCAGACTACGAATCAGCCATCTGTCAATAATTGTTTTCTGTTTATACTTCTCTAGTAGATCTGATATAAAGCAGTTATTTATTTATTTAGTTAATTATTTAGTTAATTAATATAGTTTCTAGTTTTGTGCAACATAAGATTGCACCTTAATCACTGTTTCTTTATTCTGGTGGCTTCAATGTATCCCTAAATGCATGCATAAGTATAATCATAAGCAATCGCATATCTGCACATTGTTATTGTGCTTGGTTAATGTATACAATATTCACTTTTAGTACACTAGCTAAATACCCCTATTATTATGGGTAGCCTGCAGGACATGCTTTTGTTGAGCATGGGGGGCTGCGCTGCTTAAACTGTGATAGGAGTCTTGTGCCTGGCCCTGTCCCCCAGGAGCATTCTGAATGAGGGTGTCACTTGCGGTCTGTACCCCCCATTTTCCCAACACACACCATTCCTCTGTCCCATGTCCACCCCCACTTCTGCTCTCCGATCTCTTGGGATAGGGGGCCAAACAAAGAAGGAGCAAGGCAGCATAGGCTGGGTAGGTGGAGGGGGGGGGTGCTCTGTGGCCCCTGTCTTATTAGAAGGGTCGTGAACGTGTCAGAATGATTAATTTGCAGAGGTGCACAGGGATACCCTTGAGCCACATTTATCCAAAGTGTGAGCTCTCTAACACACACCCCTTGATGCATGTTTTTGGCATTTGCTATTAGGAAAATTAATAAAAGAAAATATGAATATGATGCATGCAAATAAAATCTGTGGGATTTATAAAATGTTGACCAACCCAGATCACTGCAGGCATTCCCACAGACTGTTTGTTTAACATAATAACAACAGGTGTTAATATTACTGAAATATCATTTAAATTTTGACATTCATGCATTTAATCATGAAGTAGATCTGTAGTATTTGTAGTTTTCTTTACAATTCCACTAATTCACATGGCATATACGTTAATTTGTTCAATTGGAATAGGTTTAAATGCAGCAAATACATATCAGGCATTGTTTGCAGAAGAAAACCCTAATGTGTTCTCGTTTTCAATAGTATATTAATTTCCATCCTGAACATCAGTCTTTACCATCAAACCATCTGCAACAGACATATATCAATATATAGTTATGAAATATAATTGGAGTGTGTGTGAATAATCTACAGAAACAGGCAGCAGGATATGTTTGCTATGGTCTGTGTCACTCTGTTGTCAGTTTCTGAACTTGTTGCTAAGAACTTATAGCAAGGTCTGTGACAAGTATGGTTTTGCAAAAAGCTGCCAGAATCATTGTTTACAACAAATAAACATGTCACTGTTTTGTGCCTTTGGGCAATATTTATTTTGCAATGTATAAAGCTGGGATGTTAGATGAGCTATTTATTAAGATTTTAGAAGTGCTTGTTTTTGCCATGTCTTCAAATACCTCATCTGATGATGTCAAAGTGTTATCAAGGGAAATGAATAGAAACATTTGCTAAATTGGACACCGCATGGACACTACTGGGGTAAAAAGGCCCTCTACCCCTGAGTAAACTTTTACAGAATGTATAAATGACTCCTGATATCATTCTTATTAATATTTAGATAGTGTCATTAATGAAAAATACTAAATTAACTATTTTATTTAGAGTTGTCCCTGGTGAAAAAATACTTAAGCACAATTTATTTTTATATACTTTAGTATAACTAAATGTATTTGTAGCACACTATAAACTGGTACACTTAAATTGGAACAACTAATTTTGTACTAAATGTATTTTAGTTGTGCAAAAGCAGTGCTGAAGTTCAACTAAAGTTGTAATAAATATACTTGTTTGTGCTAAAGTGGAACTATTTCAAGTATACTTAAGAACACTTTAAATATCCACTCTTGTATTTAAATTTTGAAATGCAGAATTCACTCAGCATAAACTTTAAGTGTATTTTGGGGACATTACAATTACAATTCAGTACACTGTAAGAGTGTTGAACACACATTAACGTAGGGTGACCAGACATGCCACTTTCTGGGGACACATTCAGCACATGATTTCTAAATTGCCTAAAATAACCAGGTGTTGGTTGTCCCTGGGAACTGGCACGTCTGGTATAACATTAATGTTATACTAATAATAAACTAAAGTCATACTATCCATTACTTTTAGTGACTTTAAAACACATTGCAATGGCATTCCTAGTGCTAATGCCATAATTATTTTGTGCTTCTAATGTAATAAATTAATATTTGCAAATAATGGCACAGTTTAAGAAATGCCCCAGCAAACCAGCTAACTCACTTACAGTATCTATTATAGAACATCAGTAGGTGTGTTTACATGGAGCATTGCAATCGGTTTAAAAGTCCAATTCTGAATAAAAATGCTCCATATACACACCTCAATCTGAATAAAATTGCTCAAACCGAAAGAAATTGTAATCCATTTGAGAGGGGTCGGATAAACCTTTCTATAAACGGAACAAAATTAAAATGCTGCCATGTAAATGCATTAAAATGATTACTTTGCTTCTACGTCAAGCAGGACAGGTGTTGCGCCAATGTGAGGGGCATTTGCAGGCCGTACCCCCCTGTCCATCCTCTCCCCTCCTTGCTAAACATGACAGATTTTGAAAGCGAAAGTGAAACCGGTAAAACAGCGCACATAAGACAGCGACTGCACACTTTCGCGATTGTCAGCAATTGTGCGCAATCACAGATTGCATGCTTTGATTCATCGTTCAGCAACTCTTGGTGAGAAATTGTGTATTTGTTCCATTTAGGTACAGTAAAGCTTTTTAGTATCACAATGCAATTCATTTTAGAGTTGTGTTACAAAGGGTCGCGCTGTTATTTTATTCCTTACTGCTTTAACATCAAGAAATTAGGCCGATATGATGATACATGTTGATCAGCTGGCAGACAATAAACTATATTGTGTTTATCATTTTATCTGGTAAGTTAGATATATCTGTGCAACTTAGTTATTAGAAACTGTAAATGAAAAATCAATTTGGTTCTGTGTCTGGTACGATAGAAGAGGGCCGTATGGTTTCTATGAGTGAGTATGTGTCGTGTTCTGGCCACATGACTGAACGCTCAAATGAAAGCAAGGGATTCAAATATTAGTTCGTTTATTCTAAGCAAGTGCAAGCAGCTATTAGAAATATTTACGCAAATACTGGCATCTTTTCCTCTGGTGATTTGTATTTGTTGTCATTCTACGCTATTAGTGTGTACCAAAATTGAAGGCACCGGCACATACAAATAGCATATTGGATTAGATAAAGTCTCATGTAAACAGTCCAATAAATCTTTCAATCAGAATGATAAAAAAAAAAATTTACATGTAAACGTAGCTAGTGACACGTAGAGGACGTATGTGCATTGAATATGGGAAGCACTACCGACTGAATTTGAACCTGGGTCGCTGTGGTACAAGGGCACTCCCTTTACCAGTTGCACTACCAGAGCAGATAGGCACTGTGCTAAACTGCATTTACTTGTGCACTTCTTATACTGTTACACTACTATAGGCAAATAGATTTCTCTATCATTGACAGCACAAATTATATGGATTTAAAGACTGAATGGCTGAGAAAAAGTTAAGATAGGCGCAGTAAACAATGCGTGAAAATAAACATGAAACTGTCTGTATAGAACATGAAAGTGAAAACATGAAGCTGTTAAAGACAAAGCCAGCGGACACAACATTAAATATCATTTGCAGAATGTTTTGCTTCCCTTTTACCTGACATTACCTGTCATTAACGCTGCAGTAAACAATTGCAAAGACGACATAATATTTTATTCTTGTGCACACACTAAAACACAGACAGTGCCTTTTGTTGTTGGAAGAATGTGAATGTGCAGAACTGCTTATGTTTTCAGTGCATGGGGATAGAATAAAAGCATTCGTAACATTTAGTTCTCTGCCCATTGTCTCTGCACGCTTCAGATCTCAATGCACTGGACAACTGCTCCTATTTAAAACGCAATTAAATGATTTGCCGTTTTGACGGTCTCAATATTATGCTGCGTATTTCAATGTGATGTATGGATTGAGTTATTTGAATACATTTTGTTACTTTTCATGCAATTAACGTGTCTGAAGTGATGAAACTGACATTTTTGAAGTTATGACACTAACATTTAATTGTTTTTATATGATATTTATATATATATATATATATATATATATATATATATATATATATATTATTTTGACAGCCCAAAGGGCTGCAGTCCACATTTCTTGTTTAATGACAACATACAGTATACTACAAAAAAATCTCCATGTATCATACATCTACAGGATCATAAGATGATTTGACTCATTCATCCCTTAGACTAGTTGTTGGGCTGAGTGAGCATGGACATGTCATTAGGGTTATGAAGTGGGCATTCTATTGCAAAAGTTTTGACCAGTTAGTTTATGTGTGTGTGTACTTGTTTTTGCTACATTGTGGGGACCAAATGTCCCCACAAGGATAGTAAAACCTGAAATTTTTGACATTGTGGGGGCCAGCCTGCGGTCCCCATGGGTACAAAAGCTTATAAATCATACAGAATGAGATTTTTTTGAGAAAGTAAAAATGCAGAAAGTTTTCTGTAAGGGTTAGGTTTAGGGGTAGGGTTAGGTTAAGGGAGTAGAAAATACAGTGTGGACAGTATACAAACCATTGCGCCTATGGAGAGTCCCCACAAAGATAATGAACCAGACGTGTGTGTGTGTGTGTGTGTGTGTGTGTGTGTGTAATATTTAAAGTATAAGTATACATTATGAAAATAACTTTTAACAAGTTTCAAACATGTTGTAGATAAAATTAAGAACCTAGCCAGTGCACTTTCTTAAAGATGAACATGTATTTCATCCTTCTCCAAATTCATCTGTGAAATGTATACTATTTTACAAATTAATTTGAAGTGCACTAAGTTTGTGCTTGATAGCATAATCTAACTACATTCAGAGTGTATTTTAAGTTAGTATAGACATGTCAATCTGTTTTTAGTATGATTATCATGAAATAAATATATTTTAAATACAATTAAGTATATTTATTATTTACTAGGGGTGTTTTGACAATTTTGTTAAAGGTGCAGTACGTAATAGTCAGCAATTTAGGGGGCCAGTTGTGGCCAAATGGTTAGAAAGGTGGTCTTGTAATCTAAATTAGGTTCAATTCTCAGTACCGAAATTGTAGATGGGGAGAGTGAATGAACAGTGCTTTCTTCCACCTTTATTATCCATGACTGAGGAGCTCTTGAGCAAGGCACCGAACCACGATTGCTTGGCTTACAGTACAAATGTTCCATGAAATGGGTACTAGTCCAAATTCTAAATATTGGAGAGCATTGTTTCTCTTGATTTTTGAGGTTGGGTATAATCTGTGATTTCTGACCCAGTTTGTTTGCTAACTTTCCATGGCTCCAATACACTGTGTTTTCCACCAATTAGCAATGCGGGGTGTCGAAATACTACTTGGTAAATTGGCAGTGGGTGAAATTACACAGATAAAAACAAAATTAGAGACAGAATGTGGTAGCACTGTTTTTTTTTCTTTTTTTCTGAGAAACAAGTAAGTGAACTTATGTTTTATAAATATCTGCAAACCTATTATGGTATTTTCTGCTTTAGAAATTACACACAGCACCTGTAAATAATTAAATAACTGACGAAAGACAAAACATTTAAAATTTTACAGTGATCAAAGGTAAAAAATCCTCCATGTGCAAGAATGACAACTTTGCAGACCTTATGCGTTCTTGCAGTTCTTGCAGTTCTTGCAAGAGATTGAAGTTTCATCTCATGGTTTCGGTTGCTCTGCGCAGAACTTATTGACCTGACTGACCACTTCACAAACCTTATGACCACATAGTTCCAACAACACCTCTTACATTTATCCATCCAAATCATAATTTACCACCCAATCTTATTTATTTAGCCCATTGTACTATTTTCTTTTTCCAAGGGTAAATTTTACCTTTTTTTTTTTTCTTTTCTAAATGGACAGCTTGCCAGTCTTCTCTTCTTTATTTCAGATAAAGCTGGTGTTTTAGTTAAAGAAGCTGGTGACACTTTACATTAGGGAAGACATATTCATTACTAACTAGTTTTCCCACAAAATAAATAAATAACTAACCCTCCTAATTTGTTGCTTATTGATACTAGGTATGGTAGTTGTTGTAGTAATGTTTAAGTATGGGGTGGAGTTCAAGAAATCAAGAATATGGTCATGCAGAATAAGGCATTAATATCTGCATTATAAGTACTATTAAACAGCCAGAACAAATGAACAAATTGTCCTTTGTGATTAAGACTGGCTGAGTTGCATTTGAATCCATAGTTAAATACTCTATAAACACACCTGTGACCTTATTACCACATAGATCTGTCTATATGTTACTTGGCAAGCATTCTGGTAAACATTGCTGAAGCTTTACATTACTTGGTAGAAGGAATATTATTTGTTATCAGTTTGTTGGTATATGTTTAAGTAGTAACCTGGGGATGTCCAAACCTGTTCCTGGAGGACCACTGTCCTGCAGAGTTTAGCTGCAATTAAACACACCTGAACCAGCTAATGAAGTTCTTAGACCAACTGCCAAGTAAATCTGTTGGGTCTGGTTGAAGCTAAACTCAGCAGGACACTGGCCCTGCAGGAGTAGGATTGGATACACCTGCAGTAACTGCTTTATTAAAGCAAAAATCCCTCTGAAGCTGTGGTTCACAGCGATTTTAAAACTGCTAAGGGAGTTCAACTCTTTGAATTGTGCCTAACAAGACCCTTTAGCTGTTCTGAAATAATTGTAAACTACAGCTAAACTACAACAAAATTTGTCTAATGGGATTTTAAGGTTCACACTAACCAGTCCTTCTTAAAAAGTACAGATTAGTCAGTAACCAGGATTTGCCTGCTTTTATTTAAAAGACAAAGCACCTGTTTGACCCACAGTTCCATGCTCATTTACACTTGGCTAAGTTGCATCTGGAATGCATCTCCTCCTAAAAATCACCTCCTAAAGTGTTTGAATTTTGCGGTCAGATGGATGGCAGACTGTTGTGAATGCTTTTCAGACATAGATGGTATTTTTGCTATCCAATCAGTGAAAATGCATGACATGACAAGCAGGGGTGGTTCTAGGGTGAGTGGATATCCAGGGCTTAGCCCAGACATCCTTCAAATAAAATGTTTAAAAGTTATATAGGTTAAGGGGCTTATTTTTGTCATTGCAAATAACAGAGGATTCAGGCACGAGTGCAAGTAAAACAGTTTATTGAAAAACTTGTAGCAGGCAAACCCAATGAAAAGTTTCACAGGTGCAACAGGAGAGTTCTTGGATGTGCAGATGAAGAGTGCAGTGTAATCTACTACGAGAACTCGGTAGGGAAGACAGAAGAAGTCCCGAGCAAGAACAAACTGGCCGGCAAGAGATCTCCACCAGGACTGGACCCACTCTTCCAGCGCTAACTTAACTGCCAGCAACTCACGGGCTCACCAATGTCATTGTTGCATTTGGCGGGGGACAAACGATGAGAAAAAAATGTGCAAGGGTGCATCTTATCATCCGCGGGCGCGCGCTGGGATAGAACCGTGCCTACCCCCACCTCTGACGCATCGACCTTCACCACAAACTGACGTGAAGGATCAGGGGCTATAAGGATGGTACCCGAAATCAAGCGACTCCTAAAGGTTAGAAAATGAAACTTCGGCTTCATTAGACCACCTTAACATCGCTCTGGTGGAGGTCAAGGCAGTCAGAGGAGCGGCTAGTTGGCTATAATTGCAAATAAATGCTGCTAAAAATTGGCGAACCCCAGGAACCTCTGCAGGACCTTGCGGGAATCTAGAGTTGGCCAATCCACCACAGCCTTAATCTTGTCGGGGTCCATGCACACGCCCTCGAATGAGACAATGTATCCCAGAAACGGAACAGACTGTGCATGGAAGACGCACTTCTCCGCCTTGACAAAAAGCCCATTTTCTAGCAGCCTTTGGAGCACTCACCTGACGTTCCCGAAGAGAAGAGGAAAAAAATCAAAGTGTCATCCAGGTAGACATAAATTATTTGGTCGACCATCTCAGCACGTCATTAACGAGTGCCTGGAAAACCGCAGGCGACTTGCAAAGGCCAAACGGCATGGCAAGATATTCAAAGTGCCCTCTGGGAGTATTAAACGTGGTTTTCCACTCATCCCCCTCTTTTATGCGAACCAAATGATAAGCATTACAAAGGTCCAGTTTTGTGAAGACGGATGCTCCCTGCAATCGCTCGAAAGCTGAAGACATCAACGGCAAAGGATACGTATTCTTTACCGTGATGCTGTTCAGCCCCCGATAGTCAATACAAGGTTGCAGGGAGCCATCCTTCTTCTCCACAAAAAGAACCTTGCCCCTGTGGGTGAAGAAGAGGGGCAGATAATACCAGCCGCTAGAGAATCAGAAATGTCCTATTTCAGGAGCTGAAAGCGAGTATAACTTGCCTTTCGGCGGAGATGTATCTGGTAATAAATCTATGACACAGTCATAGGGACGATGCAAAGGAAGAGATGCAGCCCGGGACTTACTGAACACCTTCTTCAGGTCAGAGTACTCCGTAGGCACACCAGACAGGTCCACCGGCTCCCCCTGAAACACAGAACAAGACACAGAGGAACAGGCAGACAAAAGACAGGAAAAGTGACACTAATCGCTCCATGTGGTGATGGAGTCGTGCCCCCAGGCCACACAGGGGTTGTGGAGGACCAGCCAGGGGTGACCCAAAATGACTTGGGTGAGCGGAGAGCAGAAATCGGATCCTCTCTGAGTGATTCCCAGAAGTGACGATTGTGACTGGACCAGTGACGTGTGTAATGGCAGGTAGTCCTTTTCCATTAAGAGCATTCGCCATGACCTCATCCTTTAAGGGAAAAATAGGCAGCTGTAAATGCAAGGCCAAATTAATATTTAAAAGACTACCTTCAACCAACGCCTGGCACGAGTGGGCGCTGGATGTCCATAATAATCAAACCGAAAGGACAGTAGAAGCAGAGGATATTTTTTCAGAAGAAGCACCTGACCATAACCTTGGACCTACGGTCGAGCTTGGCCTTTTACTGGACACTTAGCTCCGAGGTGTACACAACAGAGCGATGCCCCTGACAAAGATCCACTAGAACTCGAGCCGCTTCCTGCCCCGTGACTGTATGGTTGAACACTTGTTTCATCTCGTCCGCCAGAGTTTGAAAAGAAGTGACGCATGGAAGCTTATTTTCCCAGACTGCCGTGCCCCATAGTGACGCCTTTCCAGTCAGTAACCAGCGCTATCTTGGACTGTTCCATAGCATAAGTCGATGGCTGGAGAGAGAAGAACTGTGAGCATTTAGTTAAAAAGGCTCGACACAACTGAGGCTCACCAGCATATGGGGCAGGCAGGGTTCGGTAGCGCCGCTTGTGGAGGCGGAGGCAGGGGAGACCAGTGGTGCTGCAATGGGGGGATTAACGGCCTCGGTTCTCAGGTGCTGGATTTGAGCAGACAGGTCGGTCACCTGTGCTACCAACGTCTGAATCGCTTGTCCCGTGACTCTGAGTTGCTTGTCCTGTTGATCCATGCAGGAGGCATTATTCACCAGGAAGTTCTGTAGCTCGGATGTGCTCGCTGAATCCATAAGTGGTCAGATCGTTTTGTCAGTGCAAATAACAGAGGATTCAGGCACGAGTGCAAGTAAAACAGTTTATTGAAAAACTTGTAGCACCCAAGGAAAGGTTTCACGGGTGCAACAGGAGAGATCTTGGATGTGCAGATGAAGAGTGCAGCGTAATCCACTACGAAAACCCAGTAGGAAAGACAGAAGAAGTCCCGAGCAAGAACAAACTGGCCGGCAAGAGATCTCCACCAGGACTGGACCCACTGCTCAACAACAACGACCTGACAACAAAAGGTAGGAAGCAAGGGATTAAATAGAGCACCTAATGAGCCACAGCTGCACCTGATCTGCGCATCAGTAGAGAGAATGCAAGCACACACACAGAGGGGGAGAGAGAGAGAGAGAGTAAACCTGTATACCATGACATTTTTTTGTAAAGAACACGTATAAATAAATTAAGGCTCTCTAGCCTACACATATTTTTAAGAAGCTCCTGCATATTTCATAAATAATATTATGAGGTTAATGTTTTAAATATAACATTTAGAACACAGAAATATGAAATGATACAAAAATAAATAAATAAATAAATAAATAAATAAATAGAATGGCACTTTTAAATGTGAAATTAAAACTGCCAGTAGGTGGCAGCAAGCCACTGTCTTAATGACTGAGGGGTTGAGTCATTTATTCAATTGATTCGTTCAAAACGGCTGATTCATTTAAAAACAAAGTAAGAAACTCTTGTCATGAATAGGTCAGTGAATCATTAATTCAAAAACGCATTCAAAAAAAGTAAATTCATTCAGTATTGAAACACCACAGTGTGCAAAGAGGAACAACATGGCTTTGCTTATGTCATGAATCTGGTCGGTGACCTGCGGTCCGCTCACCACCAGATGTCGCTCTCGCCCTGTCGTTACACACTGTTGCATTACATTCCCCGTCGTCCAGCGCGCTGATTAGGTCAGCACCTGTGACCAATCAGCGGCGCTATAAAAGCCCCGGACTTTCCCTCTGTATTTTACGGAGTATTGTGGTTATCGTATTGTTGTTGCGTTTACCATTGCTATCCTAGTTCCCTTGTTCCTAGTTCCCTTGTTCCCTTGTTCCCTTGTTCCCTTGTTCCCTTGTTCCTAGTTCCTAGTTCCTAGTTCCTGAGTTCCCCGTGTATAGCTTTCTCACCTGGCCTTCTCGCCTCGATTGTACCGCCCCCTTTACGGATTACTTTCGCCACAGATCGACCCACGCCTGCCTCACGGACTGTTCTTATGCTTCGCTCCTATATACCTGTTTGTTGTTGTGTTGACCCTGCCTGTTTCTCGACCATGTCTTTGCCTCGTCGTATTAATAAAAGCTTGCAGATGGATCCGCTTGCCTCTCATCTCACTCACACCGTTACAGCTTAGAACTAGAGCAAAAATACAGTATTTTCTCTATGATTTAAATCAACTAATAATAACTTATTTTTTATTGAATTGTTGCCCTGACACTTAGTAAAGTCTGCCACTGACCATGCAAAATGCTAACCATGCATATAATCTATCTAAATCTATAGAGTCTGTCTAATCTAATCTATAAAGTCTGTGATTTTTTTGCTACAGTAACAATAACCTAATTTTGTATTATGAAGTTATACAGTAAGATACCTGAAGCAGTTGCATTTTGCTGTTTAAGTGGTGGCTTAATAGAAACAATTTTAATGCAGATGAAAATACTCTTGATGCACACAAGACATGGCAATAAAAACATTCAAGGCTTTACTGAAAATATTTGGGGCTTCAGCCCCCTTAGCCAACCCCTAGTGCCACCCCTATGCCCTAGTGTAAACAGACCCATAGTTATCGATTGCAGTAAAAATGACCTTAGAGTATGAAATATAACTGTAACATTGCTGTGGTGTTTGTCTTTTTGCCAGTGGTTTGTACATTGTAACTGACTTTTTTACTGGAAGCTTAAAGTCACAGAAGCTTAAATGTGCTGTTTTCTATCATAAAAAAAATCAACTTGTGCATGTAAATATGGAGGGTTTCAATTTTGGGGTTACACTTTATTTTAAGGTGTCCTTGTTGTTACAGTGTAATTATACATTTAAGTACTGAGTAATATTAATTAACTACATGTACTTACTATATGGTTAGGGTTAGGATTAGGGTTTATTTTAGGGTTACTTGTATGTAATTATGCATAATTTATTGTTATTATAATAGTAAGTACATGTAACATGTAACATGTAACAAGGACACCTTAAAATAAAGTGTAACCCAAGTTTGACAATGCAGTCAATGTTGAAATGAGTATTTAATCAATTAGCGATTAGTTTTGATACACATATTTAAATGCATACATACTTTGAAAAACTAAAATACTTTTGAAATAATTGAACTATTGTTTCTCAAAATGATTCACAGTTTGCCAGTTTCAAAACACTGTACATTGATGACACCTGCTGGTCAAAAACGTGTAAATGCAATTGGAGCACAGCCTAAATATGTACTAGAACTGTCTGTAAATTATCTAGTTATGTAATATGAAAAATATAAACATTTATCAAAGAAGACACAATATACAAGAAAATCTGTATACAGGACAATGACACATTAGTTCCCCTTTTAAAGTAGGCACCTTGGGACCCTCAGTGTCTCTTCCAATGCTCGTTAAAAATCCTTTGTTAGAATCTGCATCGGCTGCCTTGTTGTATTTTCCTGAATCTTATTGATGTTCTGAAATCTTTTCTCTTTCAAATGTGTTTTTCAAAAGTAATCTTCTTCAATAAATGTCTCTAATTATGCACTAGCTTATGGATTTACCAGATCAACACCACCTAACAGTGAACCATTGAAATTCTGAAATGTTTCAAAACATCTTTACCTTCTCTTTTTGGAATGATTATATTAGCACTTTTGTTTTCTGCATCAGTTACTGTAACTCATCTTCTCCCAACTCAAACCACAAAGCCGAAAACCTCCTGAAACCTGCTAAACCTCCTTAGCAGATACCAGCCAAAATTTGATAAATACCGCACCTCAATAGTTATCATCTTAAAAACAGCATGTGAAACCAAAGTATTTTATGAGCAACTGATAAATACGATCGCTGCTGCTAACAAAAAAATGACTTTTACAGACTGTTTCTAAATGTCTGATCTGGACTGGTCTAAAGGTATGCACATGTTTGATGCTGTGTCCATTTGTATACTTTGATGGTTCACACCTCTGCTTAGGAGAGTACTGCTAACAATAGCTTGTAGTTAATTGGAGTATAAAACACTCTATTTATGTTTTATTTTTACTTACAGTTTAATACAGAAGAATAATCAGAACAATTTTTACAAATTTAGCAAATTTTATTTTCTATTGCGTTTTCCATATGTTGACGCATAAATTGTGACATAATAAAAACGCAACTGCAAATCTTGCGTTATATTTGTGTTTTCACTTTTGTGAATGCACAGTGACTGCCAAATTTCAAATGAAAAAGTCCATTTGCAACTGCATTTCCCATATCATACGAGTCACAATCCTGTTGTCACTGCCTTACTCCTCAAAGTTTAATAAGCGTGTAGATGACATAAAGTTGCAGATGTTAGCTACATTAGAAACAGATGGGCGCTATTTGAATGGGTTCCTATGGAGACCGGAACAGAAGGGCATCCAATCGGAAGTTAGAATTTGTAATGGCGGCGCTCATTGTTTACTCAGGAAAAGGTCTATAGCATCACATAACTAACCAGATACCATCCAAATATCAGCGTGCTAAAATCTACATCAAGGGACAAAAACTATCTTTGAAAACAAATTACTTTAATTGAAACTGAATTTAATTAGTTTGTCTCATGTCCCATTAGATTACATTGAGAGGGTGGGGTTTATGACTAATACTGGAACTAGCCACCTCTGGGCGATCGAAACATGATGGCTTTACTTTTAAGGAGAAGTGCGGCACACTTGGTTCTGAATCAGAAAGAAATAAAGGAGGCCGCAGAGTTTAAATTTATCCTGCCTCCGTGCATCTTGGCTAGCACAAAAGCTACACTGTCATATTTAAATATCTATATTAATTACCAAGTCTGCTTTTTCACTCTTTCTGCGTCGTACATGTAACCTGCCAAAACTCGCAAATTCCTTTTGCATTTGAATTTCTGTTGTCTACACAGAAACCTGTCAATCAATGTCAGGTGTGGGGCACGTTTGTATTGGGAGGCGATGTCACTCACATACGATTGTGCCGAATGATTTGAACATTTAATCAGTCAATCTGAGTTAATCAGCCTATATTCACCATTAACAGAATGCTTTATTATATTATATTATATTATATTAGGTTACACTTTATTTTGATAATCCACTTTAGACATTCTACTAACTATAAGTAACATTGCAACTACATGTCAACTAATTCTCATTAACTTGCAACTACATGTGTACTAACTCTCAGAGTAGACTGTTAGGTTAGGTTTAGGGTTAGTAGAATAAGTTGACATATATTTGCAAAGTTTCTTATAGTCAGTATGTTGTATGTTGTGGACCCATCAAAATAAAGTGATAGAAGATATTAACCAGACAGTCTACTAATACTCTAATGACTGCTAGTTGACATGTAGTTACAAAGTTACTTACCGTTAGTAGAATGTCTAAAGTGGACTATCAAAATAAAGTGTTATATTATATTATATTATATATGTTATATTGGTAGGAGTAGCAGCATTTTGTGTTTTTTGTGTCATGTGTATCAAACAGTGTAAACAGACAGAAATCTTTAGGAAGGTACTGTATTATAAAATAGAAATAAGGTGGCAAATAGGTAAATACATGTAGATTTGCACTGACTGTTTGCTTAAGTGCATCAATCGGAGTGCAAACAGTAAAAGATCTTGAGGCAGGCGCGAATTGCACTGTTTGTTCACGTGCATCAATGGGAGTGTAAACAGTGAGAGATGTTGAGACAGGTGAAAAGCGTTTGGCTAATATTGAATATTGACCTATTGTGCATTCTGTTGTGGCTCTCGCTGTTAGCAGTGGATAAACACTGCATTTGGGGTAAAAATACTTATAAAATGTATATTTTGCCAAGAAGGTTGCACTATCTGTTCGTTCACACAGGCGTGAACTGATTGACAGCTGCCTTTAGTGGGCCTTTACCGATTCCATTGTTCAAAGCATTTGGTACGGTCGTTTGTGAGTGACGTCCCCTTCCAATACAAACATGCCCAATAATATAGTCCCGCCCCTCACATTGATTGACAGGTTTCTGTGCAGACATTGTAAGTTCAAATGCAAAAGGAATTGTGATTCCAGTTCAGTTTTGGCAGGTTACATGCGCAACACAGAGAATGAAAAAGCCGACATGGAAATTAATATTGCTATTTAAATATGACAGGCTCATAACTCGTAAGACATGTGAAATACATTCTCCAGTTGCCTTAGTTGTTACTATTAAATTGTGATAAATGAATTTATGAATTTCTCACTTTCAATAGGGTCTGGCTGCAGACATGCAATTGCATTTTCAGACGTGCACTCTCAGACTTGTACTCTCAGACAGCTGCACTTCCGGAAGTCTTTTTTAATTTGTATTTTTTATTTTATTTATTTATTTATTTATTTATTTATTTATTTAAATTGAATATCTCAACATTTTACAACAGTAGCCAGGTGGTGAAGAAAAAAAAAAAAACTACAGTAAATTACAATGTCACTTACAATCGCCACTTGCACTCTCAGCTACCTGCAACATCACTTGCAATCCACACAAATCATGCGTGTTGCCAATGGAGACAAGACGCTGTGGTGGTTAAACGATTAAAAATAATTTAATAGCAGGTCCTGCAAGTCATCTGTAGGAGATAAAGACAAGACCTGCAAATCCGTGGCCACAGAACAGCACAATATGAACGCAATGCTTAAAGTCTCTCTTTAAGCGTTTTCTTCCCGTAGAAAACCATTAACACTTAATATGGCTTAATGTATTAAGTGCTATTAAAAGATCAAATTCGATATACAGTTTATTCTCCGCAAAACGTGCCATAATGTGGCATAACGGACTAAGATGATAGACTAAACTCAATATGCTCCTCTTCATTATTAACACCTACAGACAAGCAGGTGAGCCCAGAATAACGCAACACTGCATTTTCCCATATAGAATAAGCTCTACAGCCCTTTTACATTATTGTCTTTGTCCATCATGCTACATTATGTTTTTTATTTATATTGATTTTCTTTGGGAGGAAAACGTCTATTTAACATTGCATTGCATTCTGGGCATGTCTGCATGCCTATACGGAGCTGGTCCTTTTAATATAATTTAATTATCAATTAATGCATTTCTTATTGCACGTTCATATCTGCTGGTACATAGTTTGTCAACAATAAGTTTTATGCTGAATTTGGTCTTTATCATCTCAGTCTGTTTTGTCACAATAAGCGTTTGTTGAGCAAGTAGGTATAAAAGTGAAAGTTTGCGCATTGTATTCATGGCCAAATGCTTGCCTTGAAGTACATTAAATTAATAAACTATATATCAAAATTGATTTTTTAATGGCACTTATTCCATCTAAATACATTAAGTCATATTAAGTGTTAATGGTTTTCTATGCGAGGAAAACGCTAAATGAGACTTTGCGCATTGCGTTCATATTCAGCTGTTCTGTGGCCACGGATTTGCGGGTCTTGTCTTTATCTCCTACAGATGACTTGCAGGACCCTGTACGTTCTGCTATTAAATTAGTTTTAAACGTTTTCCACAGTGACCAAAGCGTCTTGTCTCCATTGGCAACATGCACAATTTTTTTCTTGTCTTCACCACCTGGCTACTGTTGTAAAATGTTGAGATTCAATTTAAAAAATAATAAATAAATAAAAGAAAAGAAAAAGAAAAAAGACTGAAATCTGAAAATGCAAGTGCATGTCTGCAGCCAGACCATTCTCCTCACTTTCAAGGGGTATTTGGTGCCCTTTAAGCCCTCTTTTGTTTGTTACAGAAATTAAAACATTACCATATCTTATTTGATAAGTTATTTTGGTATAAGTAGATGGGGGTGTTGAACATAAACTGAGATTATATGCTGACAACCTGCTTCTTGTTTATTTTACTCTTAAAATACGGTCTCAGCTGCATCAGCACTTGAAGTTATTGTGTGGTGGTGTTCTAAAATTCTAAAAAAAAAAAAAATTTTATTTTTTTATTTATTTATTTATTTATTCAAATCAAATGTAAATTCGTGTCACAGTCACATTTTCTTGGTTAAGTAAACATTACTTACACTAACAGAAAAATAAAATTAATTATTCATCTCACATATTTTGGTCATGCATTACATTGACTGTTTACTGGTCCACTATATTCAACACACTTTCTAAAGTTTGTGAGGTACAGCTGAAGTCATGTGCTGAAACTGACTTATTTGGTCTTCCAGGTGATAACTGACAACTACATTTTATTGCTTTTGCATCATTTTTGGCTTGTAGGCAAGTCTTTTAAATTGGAAAGCACTGTTTCCTGAGAAGTGGGACAAAACAGTGTGCAATATTGGAAAAAAAAAACTCAGACAAATGAAACTACATTTTTGTATCTATGTACTAAGCTACTGAGCTATGCTTTGATTCCACCTCCCAACTTATTTTTTTTTAAAATCAAAATGTGTTTTTTACCTTTTACATCACTTATTTTGCAATCAAGCAATCAAGATGTTTTTAACATTTTAAAACACATTCTCATGTTAGTAGACAGATTCATTTTCATATGTGACATGGACCTGACAAACCTGAATTTGTATTAATTTTTAATTTTAATCAAATAGAATCAATCAATTACTGTATTAAAATGAATCTATTTTCTCTCATCTCAGAACAGTATGTCTGCTGTGCATCTGCTATGGTAACAAGTTAAAGGAGAAGTCCTCTTCCAAAACAAAGATTCACATATAATGTACTCACCCCTTGTCATCCAAGATGATCATGTCTTTCTTTCTTCGGTCGTAAAGAAATTATGTTTTTTGAGGAAAACATTTCAGCATTTTTCTCCATATAATGGACTGCTATGGTGCCCCAATTTTGAACTTCCAAAATGCAGTTTAAATGCGAAATCTGATGTGAATCTTTGTTTTGGAAGTGAACTTCGCCTTTAACTTAACTTAAAAACAGTTATATGAACAAATAAAACAATTAGTTATTACCTCTATCTATTTATATGTTCCCTCAACCCTAACTCTGCTAGAAGTGATGACTATCAATTCACAAAAACAATATATGCTGTATATTTAGTATGTATACATTATTAGAAAAATAAACTATTTTATATTTAATACAATTATTATAATTCTAATATAATTAAAGATGACTTGAAAACCACAAAAATATGATGACTTCACGTTGAATGTCAACTCCATCACTGGAGCAAAATTGAGCAAAAGTGTTTAAAATATAACCCAATATCAACTTCTTATTTACTGAACTGTTGAATAAAATCACATTTAAGCAAGTGATAGATCAGGACAAAATAAGCACTCGTGTCATATTGCTGTTGCTGCCTGTGTGATATCCTGAGATATGTGATATATATATAAATATGAGACAAAACACATAGAGGGACATTTTTTGCACCAATATCTTGCATTTTAGGGCATAACTGCATTTGTGGAGTTGTTGGCCTGCGTCATATTCGTCAAGTCAACTATATGAAATATAAGGTACTGTTTCAGGCCTGGGGGCGGGGCCAGTGCTTTAACTGTGTTAAAATATTTTAATTGTGTTTTTTTTAAAAAACTAATTACTTAAGTTAACGGGTTAGACTGTTTTTTTTTTTGTTTGTTTGTTTGTTTTGTTTTGTTTTTAACATTTAAGTTTAAATCATTCAGTCAACAGTCTAGTTTAAGGCAGTTCTGCAGAATACAGATATCATTGTTACAAAGCTGACCTTGACCTTCAAACTAAATCTGGCTTTAAATAGTAACCCCCCTCTTGCAACACCAGGAATGTAGAAGGCTGCCAGTATTGACCCCTGGCCCCGTTTCTTAACTGGACCCACATCTCTAAATAACCCTTTGACCTTCTGAGTCTATTCAGGTTGCCTAAGTAACCGTCACTTTACCTTTGAGTGATAGTTCCATATTCTTTATGCAGAGTGGCAGAGGTACATTGCTCTCTGTGCATGGACAATAATGAATCAAATCATACACTCTTAAACATTACCTGCTTGGAGCCAAATAAGCACTAGGTGTTTTCCGTTTTTGACATCAATGAGTTATTGGCAGGTTAAACCCTGCCTTGTCATAATTATTTAATGTGGGGTCTAATTAGCCTCCAACTCCATGACTCTTTGAAACAAAATACACTGATGAAAAACACTGACTGATGGCCTGAAAGTGAAGTGGAAGTGACATGTGGCTAAGCATGGTGTCCCATACTCCAAGTCCAAGTCCAGTGCCGTGCAGCAGTGAGTAATGAACAAACACACACACACACACACACACACACACACATACACCATGAACACATACCTGGAGCAGGGAGCAGCCATTTTTGCTGTGTCGCCCGGGGAGTAGATGGGGGTTCAGTGCTCAAGGGCATCTCAGTTGTGGTACTGAAGGTTGAAGTGTGCGGCATACATTTACTCCCCCCACCTACAATCCCCGCTGGTACTGAGACTCAAACCTGCGACATAGCAAATGAAGCATTTTAAAAACTTGAAAACCACAAAAACAACAACAACATTAATTTATGATATGGAATGGTATGGTTCAAAACAGACAGATGTTATGTTAATTGTCTTTGGAGTTTTGAAAGCATAACAACACATTGGACAAAAGGATGTTATCAACTGTAAAAAAAAAAAAAAAAAACTGTAACAATCAAAGCTTTTGGGCTTAAATATGGGTCATTCCACGAAATCGGCGCCTTTTGCGTCCCTAAGAAATAATCAAACACAAGTAAAATCCTTTCAAAATGTACAACATGTGCTTTTGTGAACTTGACTAATAGGTATCAATTAGCAAATTTGTTTGAAATTGTCAAACCTGTTACTGTCAACCTGTTACTTTTTAGAGTTTTTGACATGTGGGTGACAGGGATGACATAGATTAGGTATCACCCTGTTTTTAAAGATTGTCTGTGTATAATTCAAATATTTTAAAGGTCACCCTGGGTATATTATTTAGCTAATGCCTGTATCATTCAGTGGCATATGAGCATTGGTTACATTTTTTGTTAGTATCGTTGGTATTGTTACTATTAGTATTGTTGTTATTATTGGCCAGGATAAGATGATCAGTCTCAATAAAACTCATTTTCTATAAGTCATTGTCAATAATGCATCCATGTAAATTCAATTACAAACAAGATCAGCATTGTGACTGCAGACCCTCACACCAGTCTTGCAATGTTCAAGAAAGTGAAACCAAATTTCAGCACCAATATCTTTGTCTGGTTTCAGATGATGACAGAAAGACCAAGTTCTGATCATCTTCCCTGCCTAATAATTAAACCAGATCAGTATATTTTAAGTTCTGTGAGGGGGGACAGACAAATAGATGGACTCATTGTCTAATTACAATACCCATAAGATAATAGATCTCTTAGAAATGTAATGTGCTTCATCAGAAAAATTGACAGTTTACTACTATCATACAACTATGCCAAGTAAGTGCAAAACTTTGGTTGTGCTCCAGATATCAAATATGCAAATGCAATATACTAACAGAAGAACAGCCATCACTGTAACATTCCTCAGATCAGTTCTGTTCGTTGAGGCAGAGTGGCTAAATAGAAGTCACTCTTCAGTTAGGGCAAATGAAGAACTGCTTGGAAAAAAAAAAATGGTGGTAGCATCATGCCGTAAGGGTGATTTTCAGAGGCAAAAAAGCAACCCATTATTTGACAAGCATATAAACATTATCCACGCTGTAGTTCTGTCTATGCCATGTTTAAAGGCCTGCCCAACTCAGTGTCCAAGTCCAAATTTACGATAATTCCGCTAGCATGTGAATAGCATGTGCACCCAGTGGTGGAAATGAACACAATTTGCTGGGGGGAGTCTAGATTGGAAGAGGGGAACAGGGTCATTTTAGATAACCTTTCAGATTTTAATCATTAAGACCTTTATAATCTATAATAACATTACACTTTACACATCATGTTACCTCTAAACCATTTGTTTTGGATACACTGCCTGTTCCCTCATGAAACCATTTTGCATATCATCGGATCTTCATGTTTTTGGTTCGTTTAGAAGTATTTTGTCCTTACTGCATTCATATTTTATTCGAGCCACACCAAAGTTCATTTGGAAGTGGACCAAAACCCACATTTTTAGCTGTCTTGGTCCACTTGTTTGGTGTGCACCAGGGTTCATTCACACATTCTCAAATTAACCGCACTAACAGAGCAATCGCACCAGAGTTTGTTTTGATCCCGCTCCCCTCTCTCCTCCCAGCTCTTTCCTGTCATCTCTCTACTGTCCTATCACAATAATAGGCATAAAAAGCCCAAAAAAATAAGTTAAAAAAAAAGTCTGAATTTGTGGTGGCTGTGCTTTAAATTAAATTATTACACAGCTCAGACTCATTCAGGGCAACTTAAGTCGGTGCTATATGCTTGATAATTTTTCTTGGCGGAAGCTTTGCGTTTGGTTAGCTCATAAAATATTAAAGCTTAATTCAATATTATGTGTACAATTTCTTAAATCTTTCATCCTGTTATCGTGGACTTGCTCTATTGTTTCATACAAGTGCAGCTTCTGCCATTTTTTTTTTTTTTTTTTTAATGGATTATAAGATAACTAACAAACTAGTACTACTAAATTATTTATGTGGTGAAATGTTGTGTAAGAAAACTGGTATGACTGCATGCACAGTATTTCTTCATGGAAGCTTTTGCGTTCAAATATTTCAACTCAGATCAGATGTTTTGACACGAAACATCTAAATAATCTATCAAGCAGCTGTGTAGTAAGTGAGATAATGTACATTCAGCCAGTTTTTATTGCAAAATAAACATGTATGTTATCCCTTACTTATTATAATCTTAATTCAAGTGATAAAGGATTTTGAAAGTCTGACAGTAATAAGTGTTGAATGCTACTGTAAGGTTAACTCTGCCTGGTTTAAATGTTTCAAAATGATTAACAGTTGAAAATATAAGAAATTTAGAAAAGTAATCAAAAAGTAATTAAAAGTAATGTTACATTACTTTTCTAAAGTAATTGAAAAGTTACACTACTTATTACATTTTAAATCAAGTAACTTGTAATCTGTAACCTATTAAATTTCCAAAGTAACCTTCTTAACACTGTGCATATCATTAGAATGGAAGATGCTCTGCGTGTGTTGCTTTTTAAAATTTAAGCGGGGAAGCATTTCCTAATTTCAGCACTTTTTACATTTTATTTTACATTAAGGTGTATTCCGTGCCTCCAGGCTATATTTGTTTTGCTAATAAACATTCTGTTTCTTATTTATTTGGCTCCACAGCCCATTCTAGATGGATTGTAAATTAAACATTTTAAACAAGCACGCTCCATCAATAGTTTTGTTTAAAAGAGAGAAAAAAAGCATATATAGCTGGACTCGATCGAGATGAACTAGAACATTTGGCGAGTCCAAAGACCAAGTCTGAGACGATAGAAAAATGTCTTTCGAGTCCGGACTCGAGTACTACAGCACTACGTAACACCTTTGTTCCCCTTCAGTCGTTCTCTACAACGTTATGTCAATACTGACGTATTTGGGGCCTACTTGGGGGCCCAATCACCTCCGAGCTATAAGAAGAAAAGGCCAATGAAATTGGCGAGTGGAATTTGCATGCCAAGACACTCCCCCATACATAAGGGTATATAAGATGGCGGCATGCAACCACTCACTCAGATTTTTGCTCCGGAGCCGATTGCTTTGTGAGCTGCTTCTACAAGAAGAAAGAAGATACCTTCATCGCTGCGGGAGTTTCTCGGCTGTGTGGAACATCCCTTCTTTGCATTCCAGCTGGAGAGATCGCCCTGTTGCGCTAACTATGCTAACAATGCTAAAAGTGCTGCGGTCCTCCCCTGGGCAAACCAGCCTAGAAGAGCAATTTCCTACAGCAAACACGATCGTTGAGAGTGTCTTTTTCAAGACGCGTTCCGATCATGTGCTTTTAGAGAGCGATAGTTTCCTTATTCCTCATGACGGTCACAATCGCTGTCTCATAGGTCTGGCATGTAAACAAATGCATTGAGATGGCGGTTGTGAATGGGCTGCGCTCACGCGGTGTGGGCATGCCAATTATTACGCTCGGTCACAGCTTACATTAACACATGAGCTGCCTTTGCATTCTACCCTTTCCGGCTTCGCGGGTCGTTAGACCCCCCGAGGCGGCATTGGCTAGAGGCATTGGAGACCTGAGGTTTATAGTCTGATTACTCCGTCGGTCAGCCCCGCGGAGGTCCGGCTACTCTCAGCGTATTGTCGTCCAGTTTCTGAATGTTGATGCCGGTTCGTCCTAGTGCAAGTCCTGCGTCTCGTTTAGTGCTCATGAGGAAGTTAAGATGTCTATCGCCGCATCAGCGGTGGGGGCTATTGTCTTCTGAAGTCGGAGATTCTGCTGAGCAGCTCCCCGTGCTGGTGGTTGCTCTGTCAGGGTCCGAGGCTAAGTTGACGGCCATGTTCCCCCGGGCAGCCCCGATCGCCGGGCGGGAGGTCGGGTTCTCCGCCTTCCCCTGGGCATTCGAGGTCTGACGATCGGTTCCGGCCTCGGATGCGGCCTCTTGCTGCGTTCTTCCCTGGTGCCTTTCCTCCCGGAGGTTCATGAAGAGCTCAGCTGCGTATTGTGCTCTTCCTCCCCGGGTGGGGGCGGCTTGAGAACACGTTCACGTCCTCCAGTGGAGTGTGCGATTGCGATGCATTCGTGCTTGTGAGCGCCGCCACCTGGGTGGCCTGTCCATGTTTCTCGGCCAGCCTGTAAGCGTCTGCCAGCTCCGGCTGTATAGCGGTGCTCACAGCGCTGCAGGCCATGCCGCCCCCACCCTGCACGCAGTGCCCCTCCTGCGATATTTTGGGCATAATTCTAGGTGAAGGTGATTTGAGAACACGTTGACACGCGCCGGTGGAGTGTGCGATTGCGTTGCATTCGTGGATGGGCCGCGTACTTCGACTGTCTGTCGCCGCAGGAACTGCTCCACTCCCCTTCAGGGGTGTTTAGCTGGCCATGCCTAGGGGGCGCAGCCTGCCTTGGGTTTCCTTGCATGCTGCAGGGCTTCCTGAAGGCAGACTGCTGAGGGATTAGAGGTTTTGCTCCAGGAATGACTCACATGGCAGCTGTAGCCACTTTGTTCGCTCGGCTGTTCCATGCGAGATCGCTGCAGCACAGACTTTTCGACTGGACCGTGAGATGGGCATGGCACTATGGCACACTCTGGGTTGGAAACCCCTCAGTGTTGACACCTTCTCAACCACTGGTAAGACCCTGTGTTCCTACGGGCAGTTGTGCTCTTAGACCAGGGGTCAAGCCTCAAGGTGGCTGTCTTGGATATCTCCGTCACAAGCTAGTGCCATTTGCAACGGGCAGGCAGTCTCGGGCTCCTGGGAAGGACCTCGACTGCTGCGACACTAGTCGATTCAAGTTGCTAGCAGAGCTTTCTGTCCGCCGGTTCCGTCCGATGCCGCGAGACAAGCGCATGCTAGTCCACTGGACGCCTTACCACGGTAGTATACACCTGCCCCTGTGGTGGTCTATGCTCCCGTCGCATACTGCAACTCGCCCGCTATCTCCTCCTCTGGAGTCTTGCGGCTAATATTGCTGCATGCTGTTCATTTTTCGGGGATTTAAGTTGCAAAAAGAGAGCAACTCTTTCCGAGAACGGTGACCCCAACCCTGGGTTCCAGTTCATCTGGAGTCAATTCAGCGAAGATCAGGTGAACCTGTTCGCTTCCTGAGTCCTCCTACTGCTGGCCTGTTCCTGACCGAGGGCTCGGCAGGCACGCACTGGCACACAGCTGAACCTGGGGTCTACAAACAGGAGTGAGCTTCCCGGCACAACCCTCGGCTAGATTGGGGGGACGAGGAGCAGGTTCTCTGGTGCATCTCTTGACCCACCCGATCCTGCATTGCTGACACCATTTTCCTCGTGACAGCCCCCGCCTGGGAAATTTCCACTAAAGAAGAACCTTCTTCTTAGAACGGGCACAATTGGGCACCCGCATCTCTATCTGCGGACTTATACCTTTGGTTTCCAGATGGGATGCGGTAAGACCTCACTGGCCCTCTCGGGCTGCGGTAGATATTATCACTCAAGCTAGTGCCCCCTCTATGAGGCAAGCATATGCTCTGAGGTGAGGTCTTTCTGTTGTTTGGGCTATTCGCCGAGCCAAGATGCTCGATCAGTGTTGTGCCTCCCTTCTTGCAGTTGGAGCAAAGGATGTTCCCTCCACTGGGCTCATTGTGGCCATCTCGGCATATCGAAAAGGGAAAATATGCTGTGGATGGTTCTCCCTAGGGAGGCATCACCTGACCGACAGGTTCTTGAAGGGTGCAGGGGGACAAGTCCCTCTACAGTTGCACCTTATCCCTTCTTCTACGGAGAAGGTCTACGGAGCATTCCCCTTGGGCCGCTTAGATCAGTCGAGCTACAAGTTCGGTCGCTTGACCTCTCTCCTGATCACGCTCACTTCCATGAAGAGAGTGGAGAACCTGCATGCATTTTTCAACGGAAGTGCCTTAAATTATGACCGGCTATTCTCACGCATTCTGAGATCCCGGTCTGGTAATGTGCCCGAGGTTCCTGAACCTTCGGGTTCAGGTGGTGGACCTGCTAGCGCTGCCGCCGGAGGAGGCAGACCCGGCCTTAGCGTTGCTATGTCCTTCTTGCTATTCACGCTATTGGACTGCACCGGAGCATTAGTTGCTCAAAGCAGCTCCTGTTTGCTTACGGGTCAGCAGAGAAACGGGGAATGCTGTCCTCAAGCAGAAGTTGGCCATTGAGTGGAAATTGGGCCTCACCTCGGCTTCTTAGTTCCGAGGTGACCTGTGCCTCCTTGGAGTCGAGTCCTCTCTATGAAGGGTACTCCTCCCAGGCATGGTGCACAGCACTTCTCTAGCAAACATCTGGAGCTGCGGGCCGGGTGACACCCTTCACTGCACAAGATTCTTCTTGCGCTGAGCTGTGTCCTCCCGTGTGTGGCGGGTAACTCAGGAGTAATTTCAGGAGGACAGCTCGGTGTCGGCTTGCTGTGCCATTCCTTACGGATCTGTGCGCTTCTCCCAGTTGTTCCCCTCTGCGAACTCTGGGCCCTCCATTGCCCCGCAGTCTGGATTAGAGCGGAGTTTTCCGGGACTGTGCTCCGACAGGGGCTCTCCTTCGCCCCCTGAAGGTTGTGGTATAATGTCTTAGCATTTCTCCATGGCTATTCACCGTGTTCCCCCTAATATCCTTTTAAAAGAAAAGGGATATTGTATTGTCCTAGTCTCCACATGGCGTTAAAATTCGTCACTGTGCTCCGCCCCCCCCAACGGTTGCTTCAGATACCTGGCACCCCTGGTGGGCCTTTATCTGGCTTACAGGGCGTTGGGCAGGTTACATGTTGAGCTTTATTTGTCCTGACACGCTTGCCTGTCAGCATTTTGTTCCTCAACTACAACTGTAACCCTCGTTCCCTGAAGGAGGAAACGGGCGCCTCAACATAAAACCTGAGTGAGTGGTTGCATGCCGCCATCTTATATACCCGTATGTACGGGGGAGTGGCTTGGCATGCAAATTCCACTTGCCAATTTTATTGGCCTTTTCTTCTTATAGCTCGGAGGTGATTGGGCCCCCAAGTAGGCCCCAAATACATCAGTATTGACGTAACGTCTCCGTTCCCTCCTTCAGGGAACGAGGGTTACAGTTGTAACCGAGACGTTCATCTTCGGGAACACAAATTACGATATTCTTAATGAAAAAAAAAGAAAAGCTCACGGATTTCATTAAAAATATCTTAATTTGTGAACTGAAGATGAAGGTATTAGGGGTTGAAAATACATTACAAAAAAGTAGCTTTATAAAAATATATATATATATAATTTAACATACAAAAATACAAAAAGAAACAACACTTTAAATAAAAAAACAAAAAGAACCAGGTGGTGTCAAATTGTTGTCTTAATAATTAAGTTATTCAGTTATTATTTCAATCAATTCATTCAAACGGCTGATTTATTCAGAAAGGAGGCAAGTGACTGACTTTATGAATGGCTCACTGAATCCTTGACACACTTGATTTGTTTAAAAATGTGGTTTCGATTAATTAAATAAAACACTGCTGTGTGTGGATCAGGGACGCACAACAGTTCTCCTAGGGATTTATTTTCGTCGGCGAAATTATTTACAGTGTGTCTAAAATCTAATTATTCGCACCTTTGCCTTATCTTCATTTTTAAGTAAAAACTTTTATGTAACCTATTTTTTTTTCTACCAGCCAATGATGATTCTGAAAGAAAACACACAGTGTTTGTTATAGTAACACAACTTAACAATGTTGTGAGATTAATGTTTAAAATGTATGCAAAACAAATAGGAAGATTAGTGTTATGTGGCTGAAAGAAATTTAAAAGAAAAAATTAAATAAATGCAATACCAGGGGTCTCCAACATCAAAAGAGCCATTTTGGCCTCTTGCCCACCGAATAAAATTTACATGGAGTCACAAAACCTCTTTGAAGGTTTATCAAAACCGTGGTATCTTTAAAATAAAGATAGCACGGCATATAGCTAAAGTTTTATATTCAGGTTATGTTACAGGGCAGGGGCGTAGCAATCGTTTCAGAAGTGAGGGGGATAGAAATGTCAAATGTAATAATAATACTTATGTGTGAATGTCTAATTGACAAAAATAAATAATAAGTAAATAAATAAATAATAATAATAATAATAATAATAATAATCCTCTTCTCTTACTTTTAATTGGCTTAGAAATAAAATACACTGCTGGACAATAACCAATAATTTTTATTCTATAATATTTTTGATATATATTTTTCTAATGACAATTTTATGAGTATGATTTATATGGTTTATATACTACAAACACTTTTTAAATTTTTATCACAGAATAAGGCAGAAAATATATCTTATAGCTTCTGTACTGTGATAAATGCTGTCAATTATCAGTCAATTAGCACTAGACATGGTAAGTCCTTTCCACTAGACATGGTAATTCCTTTCCTTTTCCTTTCCTAGCATTGTAGCACTCATATACTTTTTTTATTACCTGGAGAACACTTGAAAAACACATAAACCATGTATTGTCGCAATTGTTTATTGTCTTCACATTTCATTAGTAAGGTTAATGCCTGCTAATCAGGGGTGCGTTTCCCATACAACTTCGTAACTCGCTGATTAACCTCCGTAGTGCAATGCATTGTTGTGGAAATGAACTAGCTAATCACGACTGTTTCCCGAACACGGTTGCATCTCCGTCGTTTGAACCACATTAGTTCAACAATGTAGGGTCTTTCTTAATGACGTCACACGCTGTGGTGGAGAAATAACTTCTGCTATTTAACTGATTAGAGATTTCTAAAATGCAGCTATATTGAACATGGCACCTAATGACTAATTTACTATTTTTTGTTCCCGGTTATTTTGCTTTATTTGATGTTTGATTCATCGCGGGTTCCCTCTTACGTCATACTCCGGGTTTCCCTTAGGCATTTATGCACATGCATACTAATTAAAAATGCTGTTTTTAGACGATGTGTCAAAATACATAGATTAAAATGCATTTATATTTAGATAGAATGGAAGATATAGATTGTACTACACGTTAGCTTGGTTATTGTCAAATCAAATCAAATCACCTTTATTTATATACCGCCTTTAACAATACAGAATTGTGACAAGGTGGCTGTACAGTATTAAATAGGAAATAGTACATCA
>JAHKKF010514985.1:42300-53473 GCA_019740295.1 Labeo calbasu
TAAAGGTAGTTAATCAAATACAATAAAATAAAATACAATATTGTGTGAAGATAAAGTGAAGATAAAGTGTCCCCAACTAAGCAAGCCAGAGGTGACAGCGGCAAGGAACCAAAACTCCATCTGTGACAAATCGTGAAAAAAACCTTGTGGAGAAACCAGGAGAAACCAGGCTCAGTCGGGGGGCCAGTTCTCTTCTGGCCAGACACAGAGGACTCACCAGGTCAAGAGCCCAAGAGCATAATTTATAAAGCCCATATGTCTTACTAACTAGGATCTATGTTTCTAATCACAAGTCGAGAGCTGTAGTTCCATCCACGTAAGTTTGTGACGCTGTTTGCAATTGTTCGTTTAACTATGATTTCAGGAAACACCGAATCGTTGAACTATGTTGCTAACAAGTTGGCCAACAATGTTTTTGGGAAATGCACCTATGCTTAGCTACAGCAACAGCGGGATGCCTTTGTCCATATAAGGGAGAGCACCCTGCAGCTTTGAGTATGACATATAAACAAATACACTACATGAGAGTATTTAGCGCTCAGTAATGGTCACATTGTTTTGGATACGAATAAAACATATACAAAATGATGTGACTATCTTGTCTCTTTTAATATAAACCTAGATTTATTCACACTGGCCCTTGAAAACCTCTACATGAACACACTTGCCTGAAAAAAGTGCAGAAGAAGAGTTTAGGTTTTATTAAAAGTCGAGGGGACACGTCCCCCGTGGATTCTATGCCCATGCTACAGGGAGCCACCGCAGAGGGATCAAAGAGATGCATGTGGCTCTGGAGCCACGGGTTGCCGACCCCTGCAGTATAACCAGTGGCCAGTATAACATGCATTACCATGTTTTCAGACACAATTACTTACTTTTTTTTATTTTTTTTTTTTATTTGTTAGTCACAATAGTTAATATGTATGTAACATATGTGTAATATATCCATCCATATATATATATATATATATATATATATATATATAGTTTATATCATACTGCCATAGTATTTGACCATTTTAAATGCAATTTCAGTGAATAATAGTTTTTTTTTTTTTTTTTTTTTTATTTCTTTCAGCTGAACCTCTTGTGCAAGTGGATGGGAAACCCAGCTGTTGTTTCTTCAAGTTCAGTCCAAAACTGATGTTTACCAAGGTCCTGAAAGCCCAGCTCTGGGTTTATCTGCGGCCACTACAGCAAACTTCTACTGTTTACCTGCAGATCCTTCGCCTTAAACCTATCACTGAGCAGGGAAGCCGACACATCCGTATCCGGTCACTCAAAATTGAGCTCAGTTCACAAGCGGGTCATTGGCAGAGCATCGATTTCAAGCATGTGTTGCAGAACTGGTTTAAGCAGCCACACACAAACTGGGGCATTGATATAAATGCTTATGACGAGAGTGGCAATGACCTGGCTGTGACATCTCTGCGGCCTGGAGAGGAAGGACTGGTAAGGACCCTTAGCCCTAATATTACAAATGGCTATTTCTAAATCCATTTTTGTTTATTATTTTGTTCATCAAAGACTGAAATGTTACTGCTGGTATGCTGTTATGACTGAAATGTTATTCGCTGATAGCTCCTATATGTCATCATCACACAATCTAATCACAAATGGTCACTTGAGATGCATTTGAGACTGCTGTTTATACGAGGTGCTTGACCCATCTCTGTATGCCTTTTTCCTCCTGTAATCTCCAGCAGCCGTTCCTGGAAGTCAAGGTTCTTGAAACAACCAAGCGCTCACGGAGAAATCTGGGTCTTGACTGTGATGAGCACTCCACAGAATCTCGCTGTTGTCGCTACCCTCTCACAGTGGACTTTGAAGCTTTTGGCTGGGACTGGATCATTGCACCCAAACGTTACAAAGCAAACTACTGTTCAGGCCAGTGTGAGTACATGTTCATGCAGAAGTACCCACATACTCATCTGGTTCAGCATGCCAATCCTAGAGGATCGGCAGGGCCATGCTGCACGCCCACAAAGATGTCACCGATAAACATGCTCTACTTCAATGATAAACAGCAGATAATCCATGGCAAAATCCCAGGAATGGTGGTGGACCGTTGTGGCTGTTCATAGAATTATACATTTTGTGATGGAGGGAGGGTGTTAGGGATGCAAGTCTCTGCAATTTCCTTATATTTTCCTTACATTCCTTGAAAAGAATACTACATAATGTACAGAGAACAAAAACACATTTGTAGTTTATTTCATAAGTCCAGTAGAACACTCTTAGGTCGAGGATCTTAATAAATCCTAATTCTCACTCTCTTTAATGTGAATTTTAGTTCTACCAACATTTTGTTACAACAAGACTTGGTTTTTTGGTTTTTATTTTTGATTAGTATTTGAGTATTTCTGAGATTTAGGTCCAAAATCTCACTCAAATATATACTCATTGTCTATGATTTTTCTGCTTTGTGCAGTATTATACATTAAGAAAAAAAAAATGATGCTGTAAACTTGTTGAATTACAGCTGGTTAAGGGACAGTGTCAGAATGGAAGCTGATATAAAAATGTAGCGCAAGATAAAACATAAGATAAAATGCTCATTAATTTGTGGAGTTGTTAGTGTTGATATATCACTTATGAAAGTATAATATTATTGTATATTTTTTTATTTGCACACACACACACACACACACACAGATGTATATGTGTGTGTGTGTGTGTGTGTGTGTATGCATCTTTGTGAGAAAGATTTTGACATTGGGTCCAAAGTGTTTAAGCCAGCGTACTAAGACATATTCTAGGTTTCCTACATGTATTTTTATTGTACTTCAGTGCTAATGTTATGCATTAAAGAAATCATGGAAGGAGACAAATGGACCCCGTCCCCTCCACTAAAGCTGCTTCCACTATGGTGCGACATTCCAGATAGTCTAGGCACCCTTTCATGAATACTTTGATCCTCTTTTTACTCATGAAAATGAAAAAGGAAAAGAAAGGAACACATTTTTATTTTTACCACTTTTAAGGAGAAAAGAACCATAACCATTTATTTTAGACATAGGAATTTATGATATGTGACCCTGGACCACAAAACCAGTCATAAGGGTCAATTTTTCAAAAATGAGCTTTATATATCATCTGAAAGCTGAATAAACAAGTTTTCCATTGATATATTGTTAGGATAGGACAATATTTGGTCGAGATAAGACTATTTGATATGGAATCTGAGGGTGCAAAAAAATCAAAATATTGAGAAAATCACCTTTAAAGTTGTCCAAATAAAGCTCTAACTAATACATATTACTAATCAAAAATTAAGTTTTAATATATTTACAGCAGGATCTTTACTTAATTTCCTAATGATTTTTGTCATAAAAGAAAAATAAACAATTTTGACCCATGCAATGTATTTTTGGCTATTGCCACAAATATACCCCAGCAACTTAAGACTGGTTTTGTGGTCCAGGGTCACATATAGTCCTATAATGTGTTTCAGCATCTGTGATGGACAATATCATCATAACAAAATTAATAATAATAATAATAATAATAATAATAATAATAATAATAAACTATTTATTGAAAAATAAGTGGAAAGAGTGTCACTCTCTCTCTCTCTCTCTCTCACACACACACACACACACACAACCACACACATACACACACTAGTTTAATAGTAATTTATGCAAAAATAATGTTTCCCATGAACTTTAATTTGACACAAATGCTATTTTCAGAAATGTTTTCTCTGCTTACATAAACTTTGCCTTAACAGTTTGTTATCAATGAATCGCTGTCAAGGTAAACCAAAATAATACATGTTTATAGCTATATGCAGTTGTACTGAATACAGTTGAGTTTTCAGCTGAACTGAATATAGTTACATACAGGTCACTATGGTGGCACATTTATTTACATTAATAAAAAGAACAGATGTCACTGTGGATCACAGCAGTACTATATCCTGTGTAGACAAAGACACTTGTTTGCAATTTTGAGAAATTTAGAGAAAAAATATTTCATTTAGCTTTAGTTAATCAAATAACCATTCCCTGTCCCTTACCAAACTTTAATGATACAGTAAACTTTGAGAGTGCTGAAAAAGCAAAGGATGGAGAGGGGGAGAGGAACAATAGAATAGAAATCTTTTTCTATTCTTCAGATATGTCCCTTTGTTGAAAACAAAAGCACTATAATGTTGGATAAAAGAGGAGCCTTCTTACATTAAATCTAAGTAATATATGTCACAAAAAGAAAAAGACAAAAAGGATGGCAGTGGGATGGTGCGGAAGGGTATAAAAGATTATTTTGGGCACTCTACTTACCAACAATAAATTTTGCACTATGGGAAGTAAATGGCAAGAGGAATTATGTTGTCTCCATTTCTATTTGATCTTTTCAAGCACAAGAACTTGTAGATGGATTTTAATAGCTAAATAATGTCTAAGGAGATTACACACGGGATAGTCCATCCATTACATCTGTTTTTATGTCTTTGAAATCTTTCTGCTGAAACAGAGACCAGTTTTAGGTCTAATCTAAAACAAACCATATCTAAAATTTTAAAACTGACCTATGCCTGAAGTTTTAAATGGCTGTTTTGTAATACTATCAAATCCACAACACTGAATTCTATAAAGCCTTGACATTCTAGATAACATCTGATTTGAAAAAGTGGCTATACACCTTGAGATGGCAGATTACAAAGGACTGGAACTTTTTATTATTAACTAGCAATGAACATTTCAACTAGGTTCACAGCAGAAACAAGGTTATATGGGCCACAAGTAATTATCTCCACTGAAAACTAAATCAATCACAAAATAAATAAAAACTACCTCATCAAAACAGTTTGAAACCTTGCTATAAAATTAAAATTGACAAGTTTTATAACATCTGAAAAGAGCCAAAATCCTCTATATTTATGGTGAAAATACAAATGCATGTAATTGCATCATAGACTTTTATTCTTGCCATTTCAGTTCTGTCAATGTTTTTTAGAATATTATTACTTGAATGATGTACCAGTCTTGTAAAATGTCACAGGGTCTCTATATATTAAGGTCCTTTAAGGACACAAAGAATGGAAAGTATGATATGGAGATCACAAGCCATCACCCTGTTAAGTCGTACATTTCGAAAGTTCTGTATAATGTAATGTTCTCAATGTTTTTGTCATACAGCATTTGGAGAAAAAAAAAATGTGATTTGTAAATTACATTATATAGTGTTGACAGACTCTGCTTTGAAGATTTACCTACTTATTTTAGTCATGTTCAGCCACTCTTTATGTTGTGTAGAGAAATTATGAAGTAGTTGGGTTTCCATGCAAATACAAAAACTTCATCATTATTTCTGTCCTTGTATCTGTTTGATTATGTTTTGTACAATAAATACTTTATTTAGAATACAAAAGGACTGCCCCTTTCTTAATACACTGACTGACTGTCAATAAGAGTTGTTTCAGGTAGTTTGGTAACTTAATAATAACACATAGTTGTAAATCATTTATAAGTGATTAGTTAATGATGAAATAATAATTTACAAAACATTAAGAAATGATTAATAGGTGATATGCTAACAATTTCTGTATGTTTTGTTAATTCATTTACAAGTTATTTACATGTAATTAATTAATGGTGAACTAATCATTTACAAAACATGACTATGCATTCATACATTAAGTCATATGTTAGTATTTTTATCTGTGTTTTGTAGATTAAGTTATAAATCATTTCTAAGTGAACAGATAATAATGAACTAATTATTTACAAAACATGACTATACGTTCACAAATGATTATTAAGTAATAAGCTAAAGATTTACAAATCTGCTGTAAGTTATCTCTTAAAAATAGCATATCATTGTCACGTGTTCTTTGTGTGTTGGTTCAGTTTTCCCTGTTCTCCTGCTTCCTGTTTCTATTTCTCATCTGTTACTATGGTTTTTGATAAATTACTCTGCACTTGTCATTAATTTGCTCTCGTTTGCCCATGTATTTAAACCCCATTTTGTTTAGTCTTTCTTTGTCCATTCTCAGTCATTATTCAGTTGTGTGTTCTCCCTGTCAGCCTGTCTTTTCAGTTATTATTAAAATCCTATTGTTTAAAACATTCTCCTTTGTCTGCCTGCCTGCTACACACCTGGCAATCATGAAATAATCATCCTTAGTAAATGGTTAATAAATTGCTAATTAATATATCATTAATCACTTATAAATCATTGAAATGTCAACATTGTACTAGTATCTCAATAAACAGTTGTTTATCATGAACAAATCATGATCAAACCATTAGTAAATGATCAGTATATAATTTATGTATGTTTTGTTAAAGTTGTAAGCTGGTCTGTTAAAAAGCACAAAAATGCAATTATGCTAAAACTTTTTTTTTTTAAGAATAATCAATTATTTGCTGTCATGACTTATAGTCAGGGGTTTCCAGTGGGTTGTGTTAAATCCTCTCTCTCATCAGCACAGACTTGTGTTCTGGGTGTGTGAGATCTAGTGATAACGTGAACCGTTTTACCCTCCACTGAAGATCACATCATGAATAAATAATTTACAAAGCTTTCTGCATCCCCTGATCTAAAGTCAAGTCAAGTCAAGTCAAGTCACCTTTATTAATATAGCGCTTTTAACAATACAGATTGTAAAGGTACAGTATTAAATAGGAAATAGTGTGTCAATAATGCAAAAGGACAACAATAAACACTCAATTTTTTCAGGTAAAGGCAGTTCATCACTGAATTCAGTGATGTCATCATCCAGCTCAGTTCAGTTCAAAGTATACAATTCATCACTTGTAAATGTGTTACGCATCATTTGTAGATTTTTCTTACCTGTTACAAATGATCTGTAGGTGTATACAATAGATTTACAACACTGTCTGCATCCCTTAATCTAAACTGTAAACTACTCATAAATTGTAAATGGTTTACTCATCATTTGTAGATTATTTGCTCATGCGTTTACACATCATCTTTAACTGGTTTTGAATACTTTGTAGTGTGAACTGCAATGAAAGGGATGACTGGTAAGGGTATAGACAGATGTCTTCTCTGACACACATGGAGTATTTTAATGCTGTGCACCTGATGTGATCTTCAGTGGAGGGTAAAACTGGTTCACGTTATCACTAGCTCTCACACAGAACACTGTCTGTACTGATGAGAGAAAGGATTTAACACAAAACACTGAAAACCCCGCACTATCATTTACACGTCTATTCACTTGGCAGCAAATAATTTATTATGCTTTAAAAAAAATAGTTTTAGCATAATTGCATTTTGTGCTTTTTGACAGAGCACCTTACAACTTTAATGAAACATAAATTATATACTTATTTACTAATGGTTTGATCATCATTTGTTCATGATTAACAAATGTTTATTGAGATAATAGTACAATGTTGACATGATTTATAAGTGATTATTAGTAGCTATATTAATCAGTAATATTAACTTATAACTAGTAACTTAACTAGTTAATATTAACTAGTAACTTATCCATTTACTAAGGATCCGTTTGATTTCATGTTATGCTATTTATTTATTTTTTTTAAGATTTGTAAATCATTAACATATTTCTTAATAATCATTTATGAACGTATAGTCATGTTGATTAAAAATGATTAGTTCATCATTATCTAATCACTTGTAAATGATTTACAACTTAATCTACAATAAAAATAACATATCATTTAGTGATCATTTATAAATGCATAGCCGTGTTTTGTAAATGTTTAGTTCATCATTAACGAATTAAGTGACTTAATTAATATTTACTTAATATTTACTTAATAAACTTAATTAATAAAGTGACTTGTAAACAAAACATACACAAATTGTTAGCATATCATTTATTAATCTTTTGTGAATGTTTTGTAAATGATTATTTCAATTATTATTATTACAATCTCCTTGACCGTAATAGGACAGGCAGAGAGTTCATAGACGGCCTCCATGGCTGTGACAGGACAGACTGGGAGCTTAGAAACAGCCATTTTAGCAGTCACAAGACAGACTAAGAGTTTAGAAACAGTGTCCTTGGTTGTTACAGGACAGACTGAGAGTTCAGAATGAGTCTCCTTAATCGTGACAGGACATTGAGTGAATTCAGAGGCAGTCTCAGTGACAGGCAGAGCAGAGACCTCATGAACAGCTTCTATTGCCGAGACGGGTATGACGGGATTCGCTGACCTCGTCAGGACAGACGTAGAATTCATAAGTGGACACCCCTGTCCTAAAAGGAGCTTCTGCAGTGGATGCCACCACCTCTGAAGGTTCTGCAGCGGTAGCAACAGGAGCTTCAATGGATACAGAGAGTTTAGAGATGGCACTTGCGGCCATAACAGAGGCATCAGGAAACAGGGAGCATTCAAACATAGTGTCCGTTACAGATGTGCGGATGAGCTCAAGCGTCACCCGAAGCGTCATAACCGCACCCGACCCGCACCCGATCGTCATTTACAATTATTCTAATTCTTAATTTTGGATGATAATATGATGAATGGATTCATTTTTAACAGCAGATTCAACTGATCTGCACATCCCTGCACACTTATACGTGCTTTTAAGCCGAAGCCACGCTAAAAAGAATAACGTTAACTGACATCTGGACGTGACTCTCCGCAATCTCTGGTAAAATCGGTTGGGTGTTTGAATGCCTACTGGATCACTGAACAAAAGTTTACAGGGGTTCACCCAGTTTAAGAAATTTCTGATCATAAAAATCTAATTCTTTACATTTTAGTGTACTGTTTTCTTTATAATGGACTGATTCAAATTAGTAATCAATAATAATTCTTATTTTATTACTCGGCGTGCCTCCCTTGACATGCTCTCGCGTATGAACAGGCAGCAAATCTGGTGCTGGCGCGGACGGAGCGGGCGCGGGCGCATCAGGCGCAATCATCAAACATATTTCAAAGGAAGCCGGTGCCAGGGTCCTTACCGTCTTTGCTGGGTGTTTTGAGTGAATATTTGCATTTATTCACATATGATTTAATTAGAAATGGTGGCCTGTCATGATTTTGGCTAATGCAGGACACTACTGAATGATGCGCATCAGAGGGGATTTAGAAGTGGGTATATGCAAAGCCGACTGATAAAGAAATGGGTATACGCAGGTTTTGCACTACACCACTGCATATTACCCTACTCAATAGCATTAACACAGGCATAACTCCCTTCAAACTTTATCTGGAATGTCACCTTTTCTGTCACAACTTTTTGAACAGGCGAACAGACACACACACACACACACACACAAATGAAATTGAAATTGCCTGATGAAAAAAGTATTTAAAACAGGTTCATATTTTAGAAAATGTAGTTACTATTTGCGTCATTACTAATTGATCTCATCCACCCGCAACCCACCCGAAAATAATCAGAATGCTTTTTTTTTATTACCCGACCCACCTGACTATCCGCAGCGCCCGCAGATTAAACCGCCATCCGTGCATCACTAGTGTCCGTGGTAGGAACAGATGCGACAGGGAACACCATGAGCTTGTGAAAGAGTGCTGCTATTATCAGAGGAGGTTCTGCAACAGAAGTTGCCAACTCAGGGGGAACATGTGCAGACTCTGGGACAGATTCATAAGTTGGAGTGGTTCTGAATCAGACTCATAGACTGGGGTGAACTCTGACTCATTTTCATAGACTAGAGCAGGTTCTAGATCAGACTCGTAGACTGGAGCCGACTTGGGAGCGAACCCATGGACAAAAGTAAGCTCTGGAGCAAACTCGGGGGCTGGAGGAGGCTCGAAAATGGATTCAGAGATTCTGGAGCAGACTCTGGGACAAGAATGGACTTGGGAGCAGATTCAGGAACTAAAGCCTTTGTACTGTGCTCACTGTGACCACTCTAGGCTAAGGTCAGAGGCTGGAGCGATCACTGAGCTTTGTTCTGAGGCTGAAGCAGACGCACATTTGGCGAATAGAGTGGGCGCCACCACCTTAGGAGGTTCTGCAGCAAAGGCTGCCACCTCTGGGAAAAATACAGTGGTGTATGTGGCCCAAACACAGAGAATGGTCGTAGCCATAACTATAACCCTTTAAACAACAAATCGTTTCAAATTTGAAAAGATCATGCATTAATTTATGATAATAGAAATCAATTAAAATCCTGGATTTTACAAGTTTAAAGAAAACAGCTACTAGACTTTTGTTGATATTCTTGTCAATTCTCTCTTTTCTAGTGACATAAATTGCCATCTTCGCCTGACCCAACAAGAAATTCAACAACTGAGACTTCTGACGACTACTTCTAACATACTTAAAACCACAGATGAACATTATCATTGAAAACATGACACTGAAAGAATTAAAAAGCACCCCAGCATATCAAAAAGGGGTTTCAACCTTTCGCAATACATACATGCATGAAAAAGAGTTTCTCACTTATTGTTTTGCCCTGGATGTAACTGTTTGTTTGGATATAGACCCTGCCTGTCTTGACTACGATCTGTTTATTAAAACTCGCAAGTGGATCTTACACGCTTCCTACAAGTCCGCCTTACAGAATACTTCGCCAACCAAAGATCCAGTGGCTTTCAGAAAGACAGATCAACTATGGATCCAGCATCACGACTCTTCTGCCTCCGCCAAGGTAACCAACCCATTGAGGATTATGTGGCGGATTTTTGTGAACTGTGTCACCTAGTAAATTTTAATGATGTGGCGCTCAAGGACATTTTTAGAGAAGGACTGAATGACCCCATTCGTTCTGGCCTGCCTGGAGGAAAGATTCAATGGTCTTTGGAACAACACATTGACTGTGCTTTGCTACTTGCGGGATCATCATTTACTGTGGGGATTGCGGATGAGGGACCCCGCAATCCTGCAGTAACCCCCACACCACAACCTGCTTATATCATGTCAAGCAAACCAGAGACCATTCACGCCAAGCCTGCCAAGCCAAAGCCTGCTCACATCATGTCCACCAAGCCAAAGCCTGCTCAAGTCATTTGAGATTATTCAAATTGCATCTGAGCACTCTCACACCATACCTGCCAAGCCACAACCTGCTCATGTCATGTCTGCTACACCAAAGCCCTCTCATGCCAAGCCTACCAAGCCAAAGCCAGTTCCTGTCATGCCTGCCAAGCCTGTTCAAGCCACATCTACCAAGTCACAGTTAACTCACATCACGTATTCTGCTCCAGGTCCTGCTCACGCCATGCCTGCCGCTCCAGGGCCTGCTCACGCC